>JAJIBD010034904.1:0-30217 GCA_021461705.1 Cryptotis parvus
CTGGGGTTTATTCTGGCTCAGTATGATCCCCAGGGTACTGCTGACTGATTCCTGGTCTATCACAGACCTGGAATGTGTCCCAAGCCTGGCGTGCCTCAAAGACAAAAAAAGTATTAAGACTGAGACACAAGTAAAATAAAGAAATTATTAAGAGTAGCTAGAAAAATAATTAGGGTTAAGATTTATGCCTTGCAAGCTTCTAATCCGATTCTTTTCTAGCACAAACCATAACACCATATGATTTCTGAGCATAGCTGGGTATAGCCCTGTGGATGATGAGGCACCATCAAGTGTGACTATGTAGACTCTGATCATTGCTGTGTGGCGAGAATGTGAGAACACTGGTATGTTCAAAAACAAAACAAGGCAAAATAGTAATAAAGATTTTTTGGGAATTATAATTTTGGGAGGTACTGAATGTTGAGAAGTAGTAGAAAGGGTTATGTCTGATAACCTCTCAGGATCTATATTTCAAATCATAAGGCCAAAAGGAGTTAGAGTGGAAAGAGAGAGAGAAGAGAGAGAGAGAAGAAGGAAAGTACCTACAATAGATGCAGGTGGGGAGCGATATTGGGGACATCTGTGTAGGAAATGCGCACTGGTGAAGGGATGGGTGATAGAACATTGTATGACAGAAGCCAATCAAAAACAACTTTTGTAACATATCTAACTTAAATTCAGTTAATAAAATAAAATATTAATTTAATTACAGAAAGTGAAAGAGGGGCTAAGTGATAGCACTGTGGGTAGGGCATTTGCCTTGCATGTGGACAAACTAGGTTCGATCCCTGGCATCCTGTATGGTCCCCAAGCACTGCCAGGGTAATTCCTGAGTGAAGAGCCAGGAATATCTCTGAGCATCACCAGGTCACCCAAAAAAAAGCAAAAAAAAATTGAAATAACAAGTGAAAAATGCAGATCTCTTCAATATTGAGAGACTGGGAAAAGGTCAGGACAAATTAGAAGATCATCTAATATCACAGTTTATTTATAGACATTGGTAGAACTTGGAATCCAAAGCTATCACACTATAAGATAAGGTTGTTCTGAAAAGGTGATAACAAAAACAGAAAATAATTAGAACCACTCTATCAGATGAGAAAATATATGGTTAAAATTATAAAATTGAAATTTGGTTTCTTAATTAATGTGCAATTAAGACACCTTTATACACTGAATACACTTATCGTACACAGGAAATTTAATTTCAATATCAAACTTATAAATATAAAATATAATTATCTCAATAAATAATTTAATTTGACTATTTTGGGGAAAACTTTTCTCTTCTATTGTTAATCACTCAATTCTACATTCACCAAAATATGGGCTAGAGCAATAGTCCAGCTGGGAGAGTGTTTGTCTTGCTCATAGCCAGCAGGTTCGATCCCTAGCATCCCCATATGGTTCCACGTGCCACCAGGAGTAATTCCTTTGTGCAGATCCAGTAGTAACCCTGAGTATTGCGGGTGTGACCCCAAAAAATATTTAAAAAATTGTCAAAATATTTTCCCTGACACTAAATGCATCTTACCCTTAAACCAACTTGCAGAGTTTTCACACATATACTACTTATGTTGCCATTTGCAAATAGCATACACTTGGAACAGCTTTTAGGTAGTAGTGACTAACAAAAATTCAAGGAAAGAAGCAGCATTGTTAACTTGTTTCTTGTTTACAAACATATATAAACAATAATGCAACAAAATACACCTAAAGTAGCTGCTTCACGAGAATTTTCAAAATTCTCTCTTCAAAGCTCTCAACTCAAAGATCTTCATTGTTGAGAATTTTCAAGCCAATCTTAAATGTTTCTGGATCAATAGTATTAGTTTAAATAGTGCTTGTCTCAGGCAAAGGCGGCTGTAAATCAATTTCCTTCTAAATGCACATGAAGAGTTTAAAATTATATCACAGGCTACTGCCAACCAGTGTTGGATGCAAATCTAAAGAGAGTAGACCTAATTTTCACTAGATTGTAATATGTAATACAGAAATAGACTTTTAAAATGTCATGGGAAATAGGTTCTTTTTCCCTAATGCCAATATACTCTTTGAACATTCGAAACACATAAAATGGACTAGGAATCCCATATCATAGTACATATTTGACTCTTAGCATTAAAATAAGGATTATTCACACACATGTACATATATTATACATATATACATATATTATACATATATTATACATTTATACATATATTATACACATATACCACGAAATGACTATGGCTTAGAGGCATGAGTAGCTTTATTCTTTTTTCTGCTTTTTGGGTCACACCCAGCAATGCTCAGGGATTTCTCCTGGCTCTGCACTCAGGAATTACTCCTGGCAGTGCTCAGGGGACCAAATGGGATGCCGGGAATCGAACCCGGGCAGCATGGGCGGCCACGTGCAAAGCAAGCGCCCTACCTGCTGGGCCATCGCTCCAGCCCCAACTTTATTCCTTTAAAATTAAATGAAAATTATATAGAATTGGTGGGCACAGGAACTTAGAAAAACTAGGAAGGAAAATTTACTCTGATGTTGGGTTTGGTGGTGAAGATTCATATGTGTAAAATTCAATTATCAATACTCTGTAAATAATGGCCTTTACTACAGCTTTAAAAATTAAAAGAAAAGAAAATGTTATTTCCTATTTCGTATTTATTGTTCATCATGGAAGCATCTTAACCTGTGCTTCTGCTTCCTAATGTTTTTAAAGAGTTGAAGCTTGGTGAAAATTTAATTACTATAGTTAAGACCAAAACTTAAGTGGATCTCCTAAGAGCTAAGTGTGAGGTACCTCCATAAAATATTCCACCACAAAAGAACAAAGTGATTTCCCATTTTCTTCTAAGGTTATACACAGCCTTCTATTTTTTTTATTAACTGTGTTCATTAAATTCATTATTTTTTTTAAATTCTAGAATTTTAAAAGCAGAAGAAATGATCAGAATATAAATACACTGAACAACACATATAACTGTATGTAACTGATGTAACACACTTAAGAACAGCACTAGAATGTTATTCTGTATGTATAGTCGCCTGTACATTTTATATGAATCACGAATGCTTGCATATTCTGAATCTGTCCATACCTAAAAAAATGTGTAGTGTTTTATTCAAAAAACAAAAACAAAAACAAAAAAACTAAAGGATAAAGCAGAGAGGCGCAGGAAACTTGAAATTATTTATCTAAAAACAAACTCTAAAACATATCTATTAAAGGGTTTTTTTGAAATGAACACCCCTGACACATTAGGCAAAATAAAAATTTCAGGAAACAGCCCTGTGTTAGATCAGGGGTACATTTGTAATGACTTACAGAGCCCTGCCATCACCTTATGAAGCCTTGTTTACACACGAGGCAAGTTCAATATTGGGCCTACATTTCTCAAGCCTGGAGCAGGAGAACAGTGAGCAGGTCACCTAAGGGTAGAATAAAACAAAAAAAACTATAAGGCTGCCAATTCCTTCTCTATCCCAGTAGTGGCAGTTGCTGTGGAGCCCAAATGAGGTGAACTCAAAGGAATTAATTTATCCCCCCTTATTTCAACAAAGGAAGAGAGATTCCTACAGGGATGCTGGCTGTTTCCGAGAAATCACAGAAAATGCCTGTCTTCAGAGATCTCAGACACATACACCTACTGGTGACAGGGTGGTCGGAGACTCTGGTGAAAGTTTGGAAGGTGGGTTATTAACAGTTTATCTTGGGAGAGACTTTCATTTCCTCTAGCAAAGGAAGAGAAAAGGAAGGGCTTAGTGGCGCAGAACAGGTGATATCTTGGAATATTTTTCCTTTTTTCCTGGCTATTTTTATTTTGTGCCATCATTTTGTTGAACTTCATTCCTCCCTATCTGCTTAGTTTCAGCCAGTGTCTGTTTATTTTGTTGTTCTCCTTGATTTCCTGGAAGATTGACAAATAGGCTAAAAAGTGTGATGGCCTGCTTTGAATTAAGCTCACTCAGTGGTATTACAGATCACAAAGACAGCAGTTAAACAAGGCAATTTTCATTCAAGTTGGAAAGAACCCATGGTTGCAAAGCAATGCAATGAGCAAGGAGAACAAGGCTTTATGTCTTGGTTGCTCACAAGAAGGCAGGGATAAATTGGTTGTTTGTTTAACAGCTTTTGAAAGAGGCAGATAGATTGCTTTTGGTGACTAAATGCAGTTATGAGAGGTTGAACAATTGAAGCCATTTCCATAATCAGCAATTGCTGTTTCTGAAATTAGCAAGAAAGTGATAAATAAAAGGAAAACATGTCTGGCAGGAAGCATTATTCAATCATAAGCTATCCCAAATGGTTAGAAATGTAGCTCATATTACACTCCTGTGAATTTACAACAACACGGCAGAAACTAGACCACTCAATTTCACAGTTGCAGGGGAAAATGAGACTCTTTCTGGAACTTTCACTTTCCTAGCACTGTATTTGTGATGTATTCCAGATGGACAAGGCTTGAAAGTGACAGGATCCATCTACTTGTGAGAATGAATACAGAGAGTAAGAGTTTTCCATCCCTGTCTCCCTAAAACATAAACACTGCAAACCACAGATGAATCCACTTAATCCAATTTGGGACAACTCCTCAGGACAAAAAACTTTATAAGTTATCTTCAAAGCATCCAGTCTAATGTATCTTCCCTAGAGTCTCTGAGTGAACAGGGTGTCAGGCCGGAGAGTTGAGGAAATAAAACTAAATAAAGCTAAAGACAGTTCTTTTGATGAAGAGATATAGCCAATATTTTAATGTGTGTATGACATAGAGCTGAAGCGCACTGCTGCTATATGTTCTGAGTTCAATTAAAATATAAAAATATCTGGACAAACTGGAAACATAATCTAAATCTAATAGATAGGATTTAATGGATGTTAATATTCAGACCTGCTTTTGGCAGGTTGGTTTTTAAAAGACATCAGAGTGGAATTGGGATTCCCTTCTTCTCTTCATAAGGAATGCCTGTCATAGAGGCATTGCTAAGATCATCTAGGAATTCTTATAAGAAAATGTCCATTGCTGGGGCGGAGTGATAGCCCAGCGGGTAGGGTGTTTGCCTTGCAGCGGCCGGCCTGTGCCGGCCCGGATTCAATCCCGGCTTCACATATGGTCCCCCAGCACCGCCAGGAGTAATTCTGAGTGCAGAGCCAGGAGAAACCCCTGAGCGTCGCGGGTTTGCCCCCAAAAAAAACAAAAAAAAAAAAAAAGAAAATGTCCATTGCTAAAAAGTTAAGAAAAAGTATCACTGTCTTCCCGTTCATCATAGATTTGCTCGGCGGGCCCCAGTAACATCTCCATATGTCCTATCTCATGCTAGTAGAGCCCAAGGCATCTGCTTGCCCCAGGAACATAAGAGCCTCAATCCATTCCTGAATGGGGTCTATAATTGTTACTGGTATTTGGTATATCAAATACAAGTCTGAGAGACTCTCAGACATGGGGCAGAACTGCTACTGGCTCTCTCCGTGACCAGCCGCTCACGAGGCACCGGGAGGGGATGGTGGGTTCTAGCCCTGGCCCACCACCCCAGCAGAGCCTCTCAACAAGCCAGACGACCCCCCCACTCCGTAGGGCCTCCATTTTCCACATCAGACTTCTCTCTCATCAGACCTCCACCCAGCAGACCAGCCTATCCAGGCGCCCGGTTTGCGTCTAAAAGGAAGACTAAGTAAGGGGGAGGAAAAGGCGACCCCCGTGTGACTGTTAAGTTCTTTGCTCTTTTGCTGCTGAATCCCTTTGCAGTTACAACAGTTTGTTTCCTCTGCTATCTTCTTCCCCTTGTGATTTTGGTTGGTTTGGCTGGTTTTGGTTTTTTAAACAGGAGCTATACTCAAGTGGTACTCTGCTCAGTAGTGTTCAGCCCTGATTACATGACAATCTGGGTCCACCCAGCTGGGAGTTTACACAGTAAGAGTAACTGAGTTCAGGACTTTCATATGCTGGGTATATAGTCTATCACGTGAGCCATAGCCCCACTGCTTCTCCACTGCTCCCTGAAAAGGCACTTACTAAAATCATTAGTGAGTAAGACAGTCATTATCTTCCTTGGCTGCTGGACAACACTAAATACTGCTCACCTGCCTAACTTCCTTCCTTGCTCCCTTTATTCCTGTTCAATGTTTCAAAGCCACACCCAGAGGTGTTCAGGGCTAACTTTTGCCTGGCTCTATGTTCAAGGATCACTCCTGGCTGTGCTCTGGGAACCATATGTGGTGTGAGGGATCTAAACAGGGCCGGTCATCTGCAAGAAAAGCTCCTTACCTGCTGTATTATCTCTCTGAACTCAGGAATTACTTTTCTTTCATGTTAAAAAAAAATACTCTTATCCTGGTTCTTCTTCCCCACTCTCACATTTTTCCATTTGCTCTTCTGCTTTAGTCTTTTTAAGAATGCCTTCAACTGTTTTTTTTCCTCTGCCCCTCCTATAAGTACAGTGCCCCCCAATTTCTCCCTCCCCAGGCTCCAGGATCTAGGTTTTTGTCGCAGACATGTGGGAAGAATTTCAGGCAAACAGTCAAAGGTTGAATCTCTCTCTAGGAGAGGCCCCTTGCATTGATTCACCAGGAATACCCACAACAGAGGCAATGCTAAGGCACTAGGAACAGCAGAACTCTCCCATCTGGGGCCCATAATGGAAAAATGATCTGTCTTCATGCAGCAGTGGGTTCAAAGAGTTAACAACATTGGAGTCTTTTAAAACAATTTTTGCCATAAGGAAACATTTTTTACTTAAATACATGGAAGAATCAAAAGCCCCAGGTTTTACAAACCTAACCCCATGATCCACAAAAGGAGTACTGGAGAAAATCAAAGATACACAATGGAGGGTGGAGTAAAAATGTGTAGAGAAATGCAGAACAAGCTTAAAAACGTATAGATGGAAGAAGGCCACTGCATCTCTGATTTGGAAACTTGAGAGACCATTCTGCCCAGAAGGAGGAAAGTAACATCTATTTCTTTCTTTCCTTAAATGGTAATGGCCACCATTCATTAATTAGCACTTAGGAACTGCCAAGAAATAATTTTGTTTGTGTGACTAAGACTTTTTACTGCCCCCAATAATTAGCTTCCCCTACTTCATTAAAACAGAATCTCTAATCTCATCTAGTTTCAAAATAGTCCCTGGTTTTCTGTTCCCCCCCATCTCTCTTGAGCTTCAGCACAACCATCTGACCATTTCTGGGGATATAACTAGAATAACAGGCACAACAATTACGCTAACATTGAAAGCGCTCACTCCCTTTAAATTTACTCGTATTAAGATGTTTTCAGACACCTTAGAAACACTGAAAGTAAGCATTGAAAACACTGAAAATAAGCAGGGACTGTCACTTACATGAATGGTCATTAACATAATTCTGTATTTGCTTTGATACATATCAATTATTTGCCCAACCATACATATATCTATTTTTATTTTCTTTTGGTCACACCTGACAATGCTGAGGGGCTACTTCTGGCTCTGTATTCAGAAACCTTTCTTCGCGGTGCTAGGGGGACAATATGGAATGCCTATAATTGAACCCAGGTCCACCATTTGCAAGCCAAATGCCTTTCCTGCTGTACAACTACTCCAGTCCTCTAATTCATTTTTATTTTCATTTACATTTATTTCATATTGCATCAGTTATTAAACTTCACCCCTTAAAGTTTTCTGCTGGTAGATATTTCTGATTTATAAGTGAGTAATCAGAGGGTAAAAAGTCTACATAACTTGCTTTGCTAACATGGGTAGTAAGTGGTAGAATTCCACTATAAATTTAGATATAACTTCCTTCAAAGCTCATGCTTCTAACCTATGATTTTTTGATCCTTTCAAGTTCTATCATTATCTAACCCCTTCTCTAGAGTTTCTGAGGTACTGGGGTAAAACAAACAAACAAAACTGTCCTTGGTGAGTTCTGACTGCTCATTTCAGCTCCACAGAAAGGAACTGAAATTTTCAAAATGAGAACCTGTGCTTTGGGGAATAATTAACAGAGTTTTAAGATAAGAATATGTATGTGTGTGTGTGTGTGTGTGTTTGTGTGTATGGCCTCACACTGCAGATAAGGAAACTCAGCAGAGAAAATGTAGTTTGTGTTTATACTAGAGTCATTTCCTATAAGAATAAATAAATAAGAATGCCTTTCATACCTTTCACTCTGGTTAATTTAAGAAGAATCAGAGTTTGAGATCTGCTTTCCTTTTTTGAAACAATAATAATCATCATCATTATTATTATTTTACTGGCATTTTAGTATGGCCCCGAGATTTTGTCAGACCCTCTTTGTTCGTCCTTAGTGCTGTCATATTAAGGACTTTTTCAGGGTCCAGGAAGATAAACATTTTTTACTAGTTTTGGCATATTGAATACGCGTCGGGCAGCTTGCCAGGCTCTGCCGTCCGGGTGATATATGTATGTAATATGTATATCATCCGCAGGCAGAGCCTATATATATATATATATATATATATATATATATATGTATATCACCCGCACTGCAGAGCCTGAAAGGCTGCCTGACGCATATTCAATATGCAAAACTAGTAAAAATGTTTATATATATATATATATATATATATATATATATATATATATATATTGGAGAAGGTAGCTTTAAATCAGAAAAGAAATCTTCACCAGAGATTCCTAAGTTACCTTACAAATCAGCTGTTAGAAGGGGCAGTGTTCTTCAGTTAGGTGATAATGAGAGGTGGCATGATGATGTATTTGCTGAGAAAGTGGAACAACAACAAGGATGAAGAGAGTCCCAGGTAATCTCAGTCTGCCTCCTCTCAGGACGATGGACTTTGAGGCACCTTTTCGCCAGTTTGTGTTTTCTTCTTTGTTGTAGTCATCTTTTCTTCAGGTCCCAAACACCTGAAGAATCTGCTATCAATTCTCATCAATACACTGGCTCAACTCTTCACATGCTACTCGACCAAATGTAAGGTGCCCTTCCAATGGAAAACTAGCAGGACAGTTCTTCTGTTCAAGAAGGGAGACATTCACAACATTGGCAACTATCGCCCCCTCTGCCTGTTGTCCATCGCATACAAACTGTTCACTCGAGTCATCCTGAACAGGATTGGCAGAACACTAGATGAAGAACAACCATGGGAGCAAGCAGGCTTCCGGAAAGGATTCAGCACAATCGACCATATCCACGGTAACCAAACACATTGAAGTCTATAGAGAATTCAAGATGCGCTCTGTCTCACTTTCATTGATTTAAAGAAAGCCTTCGATTCTGTGGAGACTGAAGCAGTCATAGAAGCCCTAGTCAAATAGGGGCGTTCAAACCCAATACATCAAGATCCTTTGTGAACTATATCATGGTTTCAGCACTAGGATCTCCACCATTCTACAGGGAAGTGATCATCGACGTCAAAAGAGGGGTTTGGCAGGGGTGATACCATTTCACCAAAACTCTTCAGTGCCACCCTCGAGAACGTCATGCAACAATTAGAATGGGAAAAAATGGGAGTGAAGATAGATGGTCGGCACGCTACTCCACCTACACTTTGCTGATGACATTGTTCTAATAACACCAAACATCAGCCAAGCGGCACAAATGCTGGCTGACTTCGACCGAGAATGTGGAAATATATGTCTACAGCTGAATCTCAACAAAACTATGTTCATGGAAATGAACTAGTTCCAGAGGCCCCATTGACTCTCAATGGAACAAACATCTCTGAATGCAACAGCTATGTATACCTAGGTCGAGAAGTCAACATGATGAGCGACCTGAAACCTGAGTTGCGGGAGGGAAAAGAGTGGCATGGACTGCCTTCAAAAACATCAAAACAATAGTCAAAAAGGACAAAGAACCTCGGCTACAGGCACACCTCTTTGATTCCACCATTCTCCCTGCATTGACATATGCCTCAGAGACCTGGGCCTTACGAAAGCAGGATGAGAATACCATTCGGGTATCCGGTCTCCCAAAGAGGAATCGAAAGAACCATGCTTGGAATATCACGCCTCACCTCAAGTGAAAGAGAGGGAATCCTGAGTTCCGACTTCCATCGCTATTCTAAAATCAAGGATGCTGTCTCATCTGCCAGAACATCGAAAATCAGATGGGCTGATCATATAATGCTATCTGGAGATGACCATTGGACTAGAGCCGTTACCGATTGTATCCCACGGGATGCCAAAAGATTGAGTGGCTGCCCTCGTGCAAGATGGTCAGACTTCCTTATCAGGACACTAAACAATCAATTTGAAGCTCTCAATAAACACACAGATGCCATTGGGCTACACTGGCAAGTGGCAGGGGTCAAATGGAAACATTACTGGCACCCGCTCAAGCAAATCGATGAATAACGAGATATCAAGTGATCAAGTGATTATTATTTTACAATGCAGCTCATAAATAATGTCCATACATAACCAGTTATGGAGACTGTTGAACACTCTGGTTTTTGCACAAACTTATGCAGAGGGACATGTGAATTTTCTGAAACTGTTCCTCTGAGTTTCATCATGAAAGATGTTTCTTAGCATCTATCAGGAATCTCATAGCTTGAAAGTTCCTGAAACATTATTTACTAATTCAAAAAAAAATTATACCACCATTAGATAAACAATTACAAAACTGTTCACGGTTAGATTTCAGTCATAAGGTATTCCAGCACCCATCCTTCCACTCAGTGCACATTTCCCACCACCATTTCCTCTTATTCCCCAGCACCCCCAGCCTGCCTCTATGGCAGGCACTTTCCTCTTATCTCTCTTTCTCTTTCCTTTTCTGTCTCTCTCTCTCCCTTCTTTTACACATTGTGGCTTACAATGCATACATTTAGGGGTTATCAGATATATATATATATATATATATATATATATATCCCTTTACCTACATTCAATGTTCAATTTTAGGTTGATATTACCATTTCCACTGAACCACCAATGCCCAGGTATGCTGAACCAGAGACTCTCAGATATGGGGCAGAGCTGCTACTTGTTCTCCCTGTGCCCAGCTGCTCGTGAGGCGCCCGGGAGGCATGGCGGGTTCTAGCCCTGGTCTGCCACCCCAGCAGAGCCTCACAACAAGCCAGACCACCCTCCCCTACTCCATGGGACCCACCATTTTCCACATTCGGACTTCCCTCTCATCACAACTCCACCCAGCAAACCAGACTATCACAGCCCGGATCATCGACAGCCACCCTGAAGCAGTTTTTTTTCAATCCAGCCCAGGTATGCTGAACCAGAGACTCTCAGACATGGGGCAGAGCTGCTACTTGTTCTCCCTGTGCCCAGCTGCTTGTGAGGCGCCCGGGAGGTATGGCGGGTTCTAGCCCTGGCCTGCCGCCCCAGCAGAGCCTCACAACAAGCCAGACCACCCTCCCCTACTCCATGGGACCCGCTATTTTCCAAATCCAGACTTCCCTCTCATCACAACTCCACCCAAAGACCAGACTATCACAGGCCGGCTCGTGCGGCCACTAGCCACCACGCAGTTCATCAATAATTGCTTTATTTAGAGGTGACTACAGCAGTATGCCACCCGCATGGCAAGCCTGGCAAGCTGCTTGTGTAGTATTTGATATGCCAAATACCAGTAACATTTATATTAGGTCATTCCTGTGACCTAATATAATGGTTTGAGGCTCTCTATGTTCCTGGAGCAAGCGAATGCCTTTGGGTTCTACTAGCATGAGACAGGACATATGGAGATATTACTGGTGCCCGCTCTAGCAAATAGATGATTAAAGGGAAGATAGTGATAGTGATAGTGATTACCATTTCCAATAATTATTCACACACTGGACCCTTCTCTGTCTTACCTAACCTCTGACTTTTCACACCTATGGTAGATTCTAACCACTGAAAAAATGAAACAATCCGAGTGCCCAAGAACAGAATACTGGATAAAGAAATGATGGTATGCATACACAATGGAATACTATGCAGTTGTTAGGAAAAACTGAGTTATTAAATTTGCTTATAAATGGATGGACTTCAAGAGGATCATTTTGAGTAAAATTAGGCAGAGGGAAAAGGACAATAATAGAATGACTTCATTCTTTTAACTGAGGCTATAGAAATACGACTTTTAAAAGTAGAGCTCAAGATCTAATCTAAATATCTAAAAAGAGCATTTAAAATCTGTTGGTTCAGACTGTACAGGTTAAGTTGCTGGTGGTTACCCCTGGCACTGAGTAGCCTGACTTCACAGGCAGGTACAGGCTGCTCTTCTAGATGTCTCAGCAAGCAGAGCACAGAGATTTCTGTTTAGTATCTCCTAACTGAAGCCAGAGTATCACTCAACAAGTTGACAGCAGAATAACACCACAAAGAACAGGCAGGTACACAATGTGGTATTTGTCAAAGATAAAGAACTGAGCTTGATCAGTTCAATCAGTTAAATGCTTGTCGAAGGTTTGGGAAGATATTCAAATCATATGCCCCCAAATAGATTCTGTTCCTTGAGTTTTGCCTCACATTTCCCTTATTTGGATCTGTCATTTGGACACTTTTAGTTTCATTTTATGGCAATCTTTGGAAGACACCAGAAATGCCAATCAAACACTGTGTTGATTTGATTGCCATAGTTTAAGTTTCCACTGGTGTACTTTACTGAAACTCTTAAGGGACTGGGTCAAATTCAACTCCACTTTAGTGCTACACTTTCCTAAAGCTAAATTTACAAATTGCACATACACACACACACACACACACACACACACACATATGAACACATACTTGCAATAAGGCTTACCACAAATATACAACCTTGCTTTCTCTTATTGTAATAAAGCACAGAGATTTTTTAAAATATGCTATTTTTACCCAATCATGTGTGTCTTATTGTCCATATTGAATAAAATTGAAAATATTTTTTAAAAATCAGTCATTTCTATTGTCATTTTATATTTGGTCTTCTGAGAGTATGACAGCCTATATTTCTCTATTATACACATACACTAATTAAATGAAATGAAAAACAAATCTCCTTCCTGTTTTCTCCAGAATATAAAAAGCAGTCACTATGACATGAAATATGGCATGCATTAGGAAAATTGAGTTTTGGATGTGTCTGATATCATAGATAAGTTTGACTTCTTATGCCAGCCACAACTGCAGGGAAGCAATTTTTTCTCAAATAAAATTTTCTATGTATTTAGAGAAGAAAGTGTCTTTTCATTTTTATAAAATTTCTTATAAAAATAAAATGTCTTAAGGTGTCAAATCTCCCACCGAATTGTTTAGATACTAAAAATTCCGTGGTTGGATCTATAATTGCTTTTTATTGTTTATTAGGAGATCACCTTGTAGAAGAATTTTTTTTTTATCAAGCAGTATAGTCTTTGGATGGTGAATTATTTTCCTCACTTACATCATTTTTCATTAAATTTATTCCTGACTAGGTCAGTTTCTTTGGTCACCATAATCTTGAGTTCAAGTCTAAGGCTGGGTCTTGCATATATTGATCTAAATAATAAGCTTACATACATACTAGCACTGAAAACGCATCACATTCTTTAGAAGATTCGTTGGATACATATTTTAAGAAGCTTCTTCTCTACTGCTTAACAGAACGATTTCAAATCACATATAGCTACTCAAGTTTGTGGTGAGAGTGACTCCAATAAAGATCAGTTATAAAAGCAAATACCCAGCATGTTTTCACTGAACTAGGAACTGAAAATACAACAGGTCTCCATGCTTCAGACACAGCAAGTGCTTTGGAACCAATGTTAAGATACCCAAAAGAAAGAGTCTAGAGGGATTTCCTTTCAGAAACACTTCATAAAAGCAGAGCTTTGCAAATTTATTAAAAGATGCAGCACAAAAGAAAATGATTCTAAACCATTTAACAGTTGCCTGGAACTGTAGTCCAAGGAGCCCTAGGAACAAATGGTACTTTAGTCTTGGTTGTTCATAGATTCTTCCCCAGGTGGTCCCTGATACAGACTTAAGTAAAGCTTTGTGGTTGACTGTAATGAGCTTACAGATCCATAGTACAAATAAGTAGGAAGAAACTTACTGTGAAATATAAAGTCAGGAGCTGAAGAGATAGTAAAGGTGGTGGGGCATTTGCCTTGCTCCCTCTATGTTCCTCTGACCACACCCTGAGTTTACTCCTGAGTGAAGAGTCAGGAGTAAACCCTGAGCTGAGGGATAATTTCTCATATGGCATTTGGGGATATTGAAAGTTATTAGATATAAATATGTTCCTCCTATAAATGTTATTTCTTTATGCATTGTAAGTACCATAGTAACTAATAATCGGATAGTCAGAGAAGAGCAGAAAGAGGAAAATTAAAATCATTGTAAGTTTTCTATCTAATTTTTACAGTACTTGCTTGGCCTCAACAAGGATCCCAATAACCTTTGCACATCGTATATACTCATGTGCATGCACACATATATGCACACATAACACATACACTTTTTAACTTTTACCACAAGCACAAAGCTCCAACCTGACTTTTATTTTTATTTCCTTAGTGAACTGGGCTAAAAGGGAAGGGAGAGTTTATGCTCCCAACCAGAATCATGTATCGAGAAATTTATATATGTGCAGGAGGCAGCTGACAGGCTGTAGCCCTCTGAGGAGATCAAGCACATCTTGAGTAAGTTTATTTACTTGGTAGCCCAGACAGAGCCTCCGATATTGACAGGCATCGTCAATGAATAAGTGAGGGTGGTGATAAGAGGACAGATAACCTGAGCTGGCAACTTAATTTAGTTTCTTATTTTCTGTCTTGCTTTGCATTATTTCTCCCTTCATTCATTACTAGCTCTGGAAGATACCATCATCTTATCCTTAATGTTTGTTCATCTTTTTAAATAGAAATCTGTCCTATTTTTAATATCACCTACTTGCAGTTTATTTTCTTTCTTAAGTGTCTATTACTTACAGTTTATTGTCATGGCATATCCTGTACAATTATCCTTTGGAATTCATTTCCTGCCTCTTCATCTTCTCTTGCATCAGCATGTGTTGAGGGAAAGCCTAGGAAATTCCCTTGAAAACTAGCTGGCCAGCATGCCCTAACACAACACTTGGCAAAAGTTTTCCTCATAAGTTTTTTGAAGTGCACTTAGCTCGAAGCATATACCTTAAATTATACTTTTGTATTGTTCACTAGTTAGAATTGTTTGCACTTCTAGATAATAAACATATATCTAGATGCAATAAAGTTAAACATAATAAATCCACATAAACATATATACATAAATATATATACATAAATATATTTGTATCTATATAATCTCTACAGAATTTTTAAAATTATATAATAATCACGAAGTGTTAAGTTTTCCAATTTAAAGTATTTATATTATGTTGATAAACTAGGTTTAAAAAATTATCTATTAAATGAACTCTGTGGTGATAAAAATGATAGCAGCCTAATAAGAAACAATGACTCAAACTTAGGACAAGAGCAATAAACTCCCTCTTCCTTGAGACTGAAGGGTGTGTGAAGGGAATGTAATTATCAAGTGCTCATAGCTAGAAATAAGAAACACAGTTTAGATATGGGATCAAGATGCCCATTCATTTATTTCTCCTGTTGAACAGTATGGGGTAGACGAATAAAAACTATCTCAGTGACAATATAGCAAGGAAATTTGCTGAAACTTAGCTCACATAATGCAATTAGAAAAGAAGCTGCTTTATTATTATTAATATTATTATTATTATTTAAGACTGGCCTATGCATTTCCTCCCAGAAGGAATATAAATGTAAGACACTTGCTCTAACTATGGATAGCTCCACAGAAAGTTTTATTTTTTTTTAGTCAACTAGAAAATGAAGTGCCTTTCTGTGAGTAAAAACATTAAAGCATTCAAAAACTGGGAATATAATGAAATACTTATAAAAATTAAAAAAAAACTGGGAATAGTTCTTTAAAGCTATCTAGGAAATGGCTAATTTGTGGATTTCTCAAGTCTTCTAGTATGGATTCATATTCTGTGGGTTTGCATAAAGTACACTCAGTATAAGTCACTTCCAGTGGCTTCGTAGTAGATGGACAAAAGACCTCATCTTATCAAGCACATTCTCAGTGATCAAACTGAAGAGAAAATGATCTCCATTTCATCTTGACTTCTATTCTATTTTTCAAACAAATGAAATTAATTAAAGCAAGCAAAAAAATGTTAACAGCATATCATTTAACAGAGCAATTTTTATAAGGCCTTAATTTTTACTGTGCATGGTATGTGTATTTGACTGTATGTAAAAATGGATTTCTTATGAGTTGTTGACAAAGTTGCAGTTTTAGCTGCAAAATACAGAATGAGTGACATGCAAGTCACAAAGTATTCTAAACTCTGGAGCCAACTAAAGAGTTTAGGATTAAAAAAAGATAAGAAGGAAGGAAGGAAAGGCTAGTGGTATTCCAACTGGTATAAAGAACTGAACTATGGACATGCAAAGAAAGAGCAGTCAGTGGGCTGTAACCAAACTCTGACCCATAATTAGAGTGACATGCATGAAAAATGCTTAATGAAAGGATCAAGGTCCATGGAGCTCTGACAAATAGTAGAGGAAGCTTAAGTTCCAAAGAGGCTTTACGTTCTAACCAGCTCTTATTACTAGCCCCCTCTAGGTCTCTCAAATATATTCCTTTCTGCTAGATATTTTACGCTTTCTGTAGGCTTTATAGTGAGTTTCTCTCGCTCTTTCTTCTTTTCTTTATCTATTTTGGAGAGCTAGAGGAAAATTTTTTTCACTTTACATTAGTTGCTTTGCAGTATTTCCCTTACACATATTAATTACAGCTCCCTTGAAGAACTGAAGTGTCGTATAACACAGTATAATTCTGCTATCCAATCTCCCCTCTCCAATCCATGTTGTCAATTATCCCTGTACTTGCTGTTTTATAG
This sequence comes from Cryptotis parvus, assembly GCA_021461705.1. Classification (NCBI taxonomy): domain Eukaryota; kingdom Metazoa; phylum Chordata; class Mammalia; order Eulipotyphla; family Soricidae; genus Cryptotis; species Cryptotis parvus. Next base: position 16,827 of record JAJIBD010034904.1, read on the forward strand.
TAATATGTAAGCAGAAAATGCAGGATGAGATTCTTTCCCTTAAAACAAAGAAGAGAAAACAGTTCTTGACAACATCAAACTTGAGTTAGTTTATAGTGCTTAAGTAAAGTACTTAGATTAAATGACCTTTGAGGTTTCCAGGTTCCCTGTTCTAACTAGTAAATTAAATTACTAGCTAATTTACACAAGACAACAATCTTACTAAAGTGACTACAATAAGATCTTTCATTTCATCTTTGAAGAAGGAGAATAGGGGAGAGAAGAGAGAGGAGGAGAGTAGTGGAGAGGAATGGAGATGAGAGGAAAGAGGGCAGGGAAAAAAGGGAGGTGAGAGAAGAAGAGAGAAAGAGAGAGGAGAGAGAGGAGAGGAGAGGAGAGGAGAGGAGAGAAGAGAGGAGAGGAGAGGAGAGGAGAGGAGAGGAGAGGAGAGGAGAGGGAGGAGAGGAGAGGGGAATAGAGGAGAGGAGAGGGAGGAGAGGGGAGGAGAGGGGAGGAGAGGTGAAGAGAGGAGATGGGAAGGGAGGGGAGGGAAAGTAGGGAGGGGAGGGACAGGAGGGGAGAGGAAGAAATGAGAGGAGAGGAGAGGAAAAGAGAGGAGAGGAGAGGAGGGAAGGGAAGAAAGGGGAGGAGAGAAGAGGAGAGGAGAGGGGAGGAGAGGAGAAAGAGGAGAGGAGAGGAGAGGGAGAGGAGAGAGGAGAGGAGAGGAGAGGGAGAGGAGAGGAGAGGAGAGGAGAGGAGAGGAGGAGAGGAGGGGAAGGGAAGAAAGGGGGAGGAGAGAAGAGGAGGAGGAGGGGGAAGAGAGGAGAAGAGAGGAGAGGAGAGGAGAGGAGAGGAGAGGGAAGAGAGGAGAGGAGAGGAGAGGGGAGGGGAGGGAAGGAGAGGGGAGGAGGAGAGAAATATAATTATAGCTATAAAATAAAATATTTCAAATTACTGTTTTTTAAAATGTGTTACGGTAACAGCATTTTTTGAGAATCAAAATAGCCTATTCCATTCATTGGGTAGGAGGTGTCTTAACTCTTCTAATATCTTTTCAATGACAAGCTGACAAAGAACAGTAGTCAAATTAAAAACAAATATTTTTTGTTACTTTACTGCAGACCTTCATTCCTTGACTGAAACACTGCTGTAAATCCCTGCTTTTCCTAACAAAGCCTTATGCATTCCAATAGATTTTCTACACTCACCTAAGTGTTTACTCCCTGAGTTCACAAAGATAGACATTTGAACATAGTGCTCACCAGCACAATTCTTTAGCTTTTCCATTGTTTCCAGAATATGACTGGCTCTGATTTATAGTTTTGTTCATGGATACTTACATGCAAAACTTATTATGTTTGCACACTTTTCTCGGGAGTGAAGGCCTGGTACTTTCAGAAGTACCCCAAAATGCCATCCCCATGACCCAAAAGAATACAAAGCAAAAAAGAAGCTGATAGACACTTAACCACAAGACACTCAGTCAAGATCCAAACTATCTGTAAAATATACAAAGCCTTTTGTCACCTAATCTCTGTAAGCCTCCACAATTCTTTTCCTTGCTTCAAGTCACCTCAGACTTATTCTCAAGTCATACTTAATTGTTCACCATATATTTTCCTTGCTTCAAATCATCTCAGACCTATCTCAAGTCAGACTTAAATTTTTACTATATCTTATTTTTCTTTACTGCCTTTGAGCTTTCTATTCATTGTTTTTGATTTATTTTTTCTCCATTGTGATACAACAAATCATCTTTCAAAACCTTGATTACAAAACATCTTCTCAATGTAGCAATCACAGAACAACTGACTGCTTTCTGCTAGACCAGGAGGTTAGTTCTGGTCTATCACTTACTTCAATGTATTCAACAATTCAATAATATATTTATAAGTTAGTCTCCTTTTCCATGGACCTCATTATTTATACAGGGGATCATACCCAGCAATGCTCAGGGATTATTCCTGGCTGTGCACTCAGGAATTACTCCTGAGGTTGCTTTGGGGACCATATGCAATGCCAGGGAACAGAGTTGGCCCATGCAAGGCAAATGACCTACCCACTATACTATTGCTCCAACTCCTCCATGAACTTCTTTTTTTTTCTTTTTTTTGGGTCACACCTGGCAATGCTCAGTGGTTAAACAAGGCTCTGCACTCAGGAATTACTCCTGGTGGCGCTCAGGGGACCATATTGGATGCTGGGGAATAGAACCCGAGTCGGCCACATGAAAGGCAAATGCCCTACCTGCTATGCTATCATTCTAGCCCTCCTCCATGAACTTCTTAACAGGTTTTCCAGAGTCTCCAAAATATTCACCTGGTAAATCACTAAATTTTTCAGCCTATATATGGCAATAGACAGAGGTAATTTTTTTTTAAAGAATGATTTACTTAAAAAAACTTTTTATTTTAAGTCCTGAGAAAACTAATCAAAGAAATAATACAAGAGTTAGAAACAATAATAAAAACTCCATGAGCCTGGAAAGCTAGGAGGGTTGGTTAGGCATTTGCTTTGCAACAGTATGACCAATTGAATCCTTGGCACTATATATGGTACCATGAGCACCCATGCACGTGCTCAGGCAGTTATCCCTGAGCACAGTGCATGGAGTAAGACCTGAACACCACAAGGTATGTCCTATAAACAAAACAAAACAAAAGGAGAAAGACTTGAAGGTTTTTTTTTTTGTTTTGCTCTGGAAGACTTAGTTCTAGTGTTAGTTCTAAAAAAAGAATAGTGGGAGAGATGTAGAGAAAACACAAGAGTTAAGGTACTTGGATCCCACCAATATGATCCTCTTCATTGCGTATGGTCACGTGAATACCCCCAGGAGACATCCCTGAACACAGCCAGGAGGAAGTCCTGAGCACAGCAGGGTGTGACCCAATACCTCATCCACAACAATTAAAAAGTACTGTAGAATAATTACCAGCCTGTTTATGTACTCTTAATACAAAAGTTTTCTTTCTAGTAGATTGGTTAATATCTCTGCTAAACTCTCATTCACCAAATGGAGCTATTAGTATGACATAATCAAAAGGGGAAAAGGATACTAGGCATTACTAACTGATGGAAAATGCAGACATACTAACCAAACCACTTCTAATGGAAAAAGAGGAGTATTTCACCCTAATTATACCTTACATATGGCGAAAAACAACATTTTATTTTTATTAAGGTATTTAATTTCATAGTAATAATTGTTTGCTTCTATTTGGTAAAATATTGTTACTATTCATTTAGAACATTAAAGGTCCTGTTGACAAGAAAACAGAAAGAAAAATCAGAATAGAAAAAATATTATAGGGAAAGTCCAATAAAGTAGAAAAGGAAGTGAGGTGAGAGTTGGATGAGGGCCACTGAAGAACTTAGAACTAAGGCAGTGAGTTGGGAGCCCAAATGTGGGTAGAGAGGAAACGTCTGTGAATGACAGAAAGATAACTCATGTTGTTTCACAAGAGATGAAAGGGAAGGAGACCAGCAGAGTGGCAAAGCCCCAAGACATATGACAGCACTTCTGGGTGGAGCCCTGGTAAATAGCTTTGTGGTGAGTCCAACAAAGAGCATAACAACATTCCACCGGATATTTTAACAATTGTGACTCTAGAGAGAGTAATGCTGAGAGAAAGCACATTTTATATGAGGCATGAAAGAATCATGGCCCGATTATTTGCTAACTGGGGAGAAAAATAGATGTGAACATGTCAAGCAAAATATTTAGTCATGCTATTCCACTCTTCAAAATAATCACCCTTCCTCAACTTTGCTCTTTCTTCTCTTAGCTTAGACAATAAAATCTAACTCTTGTGCCAGAGAGATAGTACAGCAGTTGGTCCTTGTCTTGCATGCAGCTAATTTGGGTTTAATCTCCAGCTCTACATGTGATCCCCTGAGCCCTGCTAGGAATCAGACCTGAATACACCTGGGTGTGTCCACCGTCCCTGTGCCAATAAGTAACAAAGTGAAATTCAGCTCTTTAGAAAGGGACTGAAATTTACACTTTGACCTCACAGTCCTATTCTTTACTTCCTTCTCAATATCTTTAGACAAACACAGCCTGACTGTGTCCTATGTATTTTCCTAATCTTTTCTTTAAAATGAGATAAGTTGTTCTTTCTGATTGGAATCTTGTCTTCTTTCCAATTTATCACTACCTGAAACTATGTTTTTTAATTAATATTTTTATATCACTGTGAGTTATACAATTACAACGTTGTTCATGTTTGGGGGGTTTTGGTCACACAGTGTTCCAGCACCCATCCCTTCACCAGAGCCACCCCCACCAATGTCCCCGATTCCCTCCCCTCTCCCATAGCCTGCCTCTATGGCAGGTTCTTTATCTCTTTTTTTCTCTTTCTCCCTCTCTCTCCCTCTCCTCTCTTCCTTCTCTTACATGTTGTGGATTGTAATACATACACTCAGAAGTTATCATGTGTGTATTTTTTCCTGTATTTAATGTTCAGTTCTAGGTTGGTATTAGCCCTTTCGACAATTATTAGCACTTTATTCCCTTCTCTGTCTTACCTAAACTCTGATTCCCACACTTTTGTGGTAATTTCCACCTTTGCCAAGACCTCCTGATCCACATTTTGCCTGACCTTGTGACCTTGGATTTTGGTATCATAATACATATATTGGTGTGTGTTTTGTGTGTGTGTGTGATGCAAGTAAATACAGTCATGTTATATCTGTCTTTTTTCCTTCTGACTAATTTCACTTGACATGATCCTCTCTATGTCCATTCATTTATAGGCAAATTTCATAACTTCATTTTTCCTAACAGCTGCATGTTATTTCATTGTGTAGATGTACCAATAGAAAGTTTAAGAAGCAAGAAATTTTAAAAAATCCAGAACACTTCCTTAAATTCCTTTTCTCTTGAGAAATGGTCCTCCTTATATTAAATCCATATACTGGAATAGAGAGGTAGCCCAAAGACTGAGTGCATGCTTCGCATGTGAGTTACCCAGGCTCGATTCCTGTAATGCCTGGTTTCCTGGAGCACAGAACCTGGAACAACTTTAAGCAATACTGGGTACACATGCCTCTACCAAATACTACCAACCACACATCACTTTGTGGTGTTTACTCTATAAAAATATTTCTTGTATTATGAATGCTGAGTTCATAGAAGTAGTTGGCAAATATTTTAACAGTAATGAAGCCACCATAGTCATTTTTGTGCTCATTACATTCTGCTTGTATGACATCCTGTTAGAAGAATGCTGCCCAAGTCTTTACATATATAATCTCATTTTATTACTTATAACCATCAATTAAGCTAAGAACTGTTATTATTTCTACTGTTTACACAAAGGATTTGAAGCTTAAAGAGGCTGAATAATTTGCTTAGGGGTTAACAGGATATTAAATAAGTTTACCAAATTTGAAATCAGAGGATTCTAAAGTCAACACTAAATTATTGCTGAGGGGTTCTACTCTATAAAATATAATTTCTTTGGTTATATAGAATACACATTGGCACACAGACACATATACACACTGATTTACATAGATATGGATATAGAGGCACATACACATATATATGCACATAAGTTCACACATATAATAAATATGCACACATCCACTATTTCTATATATGTTATAGAAATCTAATATTGCACATATAATTTAATTAGATGGCTATTCTCCAAGAGTGGTTTCATTTCTTGATTGATCATTAGAATATTTTAAGTGATAAAATCAGGGAGTAATACCAATTATATAATCAATACCAATAACATAGACTCTAATATTTCCTACTTTATTCAAGTAAACCACAGAGCAAAATATATGTGAATATAGGACTATTAGTTGCCATAGGAAAACCTGATTCTCCTCAACATCTTTCAATTGCTGTTAAATCCACAAAATACACGCTAATGTTCATTCAGTCAACTTCATAATACATTCTGGAAAATACTCAGAATTTCATAAGCTCAAGAGCCTTTGGTAGAAGATACAGCAACTCAATATATTTCTATCTACTTTCCCAGAATTTATTTGTGCATTTAACAGTATTATTTTGCAGTTTAGTATAACCCTGTAATTGAGAAGAAAACTCAGCACTTGATTTATACCTTCTCTCTGAAGGAATAAATCTTTGTGTCAGATAGATATCAATATATAAAGAAACCATAGTAGCTGCCTCACAATAGAGGAAAAGCTTCCATCAACCTGGGTACCTAAACAACTATAGTATCAGATATTTCTCCAATTCCTTTTGACCAGGGACCCTTATTGGGCTTTGATATAACACCTAGTAAACTTCATTAGTTGTTGATATATGGGAAATATTTACTACAGCACCAAATAAGCATATACTATTATCCCGATACATGTCACAGCTTCTTAAGGAATTAAATGCTCTTAGGTTCAATATTTTACTCCTAACATAACTCAGATATTTAAAAATAAGAGTACACTTCACATTACATTATACATGATATATAATACAAAGTATAATATTATGCAAATTATAAATAAATTCAAATATGCATTTAAATTAGTTTCAAAGCAAATTCTATTATCTCCAGCCCTATCACAGTTGATAAGAATTCTGTGATGTGTCAGTTTTAATGATATGGCCGTCTGGTTTCTGGTCTTTAATATGCTCAACAACTGTCGACTTCAGTCTTCTTCAAATATATCTTCTAGGGAAAGTTCAGATGCCCCCATCCTTGTTCATAGGTCACTTCCTTCACTATATGGTTTTGCTGATTTGAAGAGCAAAACACTGACTAATCTTTCCTCTTTCATAGATTATTTTCTACATGACACTGTGTTTGCCTTTCATGCATTTCTCTTCTTTGTTCTTTGAACTTCCATTTATGTGTAGTGTTATATTTCATTCATGCTGAGTTTATGGCATTTCTTGATTCTCTCAAAACTTACTTCTAAATTTTATTTTGCTTTTAGACAGGCTTTACAATACATAAATCACTTCAAGTCACAATGATGGACTCAGAGCCGTGAGTCCCAAGTTCTCCATTTTTCTTAGCATTTTATGACCACTCTCTGTTTCCTCTCTGACAGACATTGGGTCTTTGACCATCCTAACCAAACTTATTCCACCCCAGTCTGGCATGTAGGACTTATTTAACTTTAAGTTCTTTGTGAAAGGCCACTCTGTCATCCTTGTGTATAGGACACAGCCGGGTTTTTAAAAAAAAAAACTCATATGAAGACATTTAATAATGATAATAATAATGATAATAATAATAATAATAAAATATATGGCTACCCTAATTCATTTTATTTATTTTAAAACATTTTCCCTTTCAGATCATCTAGGCAAAAAAAAATAATATCTGACCTATTATGTGCTGCCAACTTACCAGGTTTGCTTCTAGACCTTAGAATAAATAAAGGGCAGGAGCCAGAGAGATTGTACTGAAATTAAGATGCTTGCCTTACATGTCAATGACCCATCCAAACCACTGGCAGGAGTGACCCCTAAGCACAGAACCAAGAGTTATCCCTGAAGATCCTCATCTATGGCTCAAACCTCTCTGTCCATCCCCCATCACCCACCAAATAAATGAATGGTAAGAATTCTAACACTGAATAACTAGCCATACATTCTAAGTATGAATTAAGCAGTTAAATAAATAAAAGAAACAGATATATGCTGGTTTGGGCTGCTTTATGAAATTTTGATTTCAAAACTATCAATTCTAGGGCTGGGAGCAGGTAGATACCTAGCATGAATCTGACTTAAATTTAATTGTTAGAACCATGTTGTTCCCCAACCACCACCAGGTAGAGCCCTGGGGCCTCTAGAGCATTATATGGTGGTCCTGATGGCACTCATTACCACAGGGTTTGCTGCAAAGCTCCAGCACTGTATCCCCAGTGCAAGCAGCATCGCATTCTAAGCCCACTGAATAAAATTAATACTATAATAGGCCTTTACTTCCCCTAGCCTCACCCACTCCACCAAATTCAGTTCCAGTGACAGCTGGATAGTAAAAGTGGTAGAGCATATGCCTTGCATGTTCAAGGTCCCGACTTTCAAGGTTCCAGAGGTCTCCAACACCACTGAGCTGGGAAACATCAAGTTAAGCAATGTCACATTACAGGTCTAAGCACTGAAGACCTGGGTCTGCACAGCTAGGCTAAACATAGCTGAAAGTGGCCCTCGGAGCCTGAGTACCAATAGGGATTACATGTGTGCACATGTGCATGAGCACACACACACAGTTACTAGCATTATTCCAAAGATTTGGGTTTGCATTATAATAATTTGATTCCTCTGACAAAGGTTCTTCTATGTTTTTATTAAATAAGAAGTTCCCATAAAATTAGTAGGGATAAAATGTGAGTTAATCCATCTATTGTCACTAATTTCAAAAGTTTTTTTAAGAACGTTTTCATTATTGGCTATCTAGTATTCATTTTATGAACACAGTTATTTTTTTGCCAATTCTGTGAAATTTTCAATATTTACTTTAAAATTCTATTTTCATTACATATTAAAAGAAGCATTTCTACCTTATGCAGAAGTGAAATAAAGTAGGAACAAAGTGACAGTACAGTGGGTAGAGCACTTGCCTTGGACATAGCCTCTATGGTCTACAAAAATAGAAAGGTTATTTTAATAAATAGCTTAATCAAAGCATGGATTAAAATAGCATATGAAAAAGTTATAGTTAAAAACAATAGATCATAAGATTATTGAGACAAACAATAGATCATAGAGCAATAGCACAGAAGATAGAGCACTTATCTTTCAGCAACAGACCAGGGTTCAGTACCCAGAACCCTTATGTCCCTGAGTCCTGCTATGGGCTATCCCTAAGCACAGAGCCAGGAGTTAGCCCTGAGTACTTCCAGGTGTGGCCCCAAAACAAAGAAACACAAACAACATACTGTAACCTAACATAAATATTAAAGAATTTTAAGGAATTTATTTCATATTTTTGTTTCGTTACCCTAAATGTCTTAGGCTTCTATCTACTTTCAAAGCAGAATTTAGCAGATTTGTTTGCCTTAAATTCTATTTTATAAAAAAAAATGTTTTTTTTTAAGGTAAATACTGAGAATGACATTTTTTTTTTTTTGCCAAGTCAATGGAAGATAAAAAACAAACCCGAAAACCATCCAGGTGCTCGATTCAGCCTTAAATTTTTAAATATGTTTTGAAGTGCTGAAACACTTTACTGAATGCTGAATCTTAAGTATTATAAAGGGTGGTAGCATCGAGAGTATTTAATATAGGAATTATTTTAAATCATATAACTTAAAACACTTTTATGTCAAATGATACTATCTATGTGATAGCTCTTTAAAGAAATTTGGAAGAGTATGATTAATGCACTTGAATTAAGTGCTTTTGTCTTTCTTCTTCAATTTTCAGTTATGCACCGTGATTTATAATGCTATTAACAGTTTCAGGCATACAATGTTTCAACTCCACATCCACCATCAGTGTCCATGTCCCTCCACCAATGTCTCAGATTCCTCCCTATCATGTCCTGATAAAAGCATCTATGCATCCCTCTCCTTCCCTTCTTTTCTCCTGCAAACTGAACTTCTCATAATCAAAGGGCCAGGCAAGCAAAGAACTGCCATCTGGCCTTAAATCCAACCAAGAAGAACCACTCAGTCAACTCAAGCTTCATTTTGGAAGTTTAAACTTCTATTCAAAAGTTTTGTGCCAAAAGGCAAGGGCACATGCTCTTTGGCAATGTGCAAATGCCAGCACAGTTAATAGCAAGTACTCAGTGAAGGTGATAACAGAATCCTAGTCAGACTTTGACTACGGTGAGACATTAACAATGTTAAGGAGTTAAGGACTCCAGATTCTCACTTGATTCTTTAGCCCAGTCAAGTAAATATATATACTCCCTCAATGATTTATGAAGCCAGAGGTCATTTCTAAAGAAACTTGATATGAGTCTCTAACTATAATGAACTATATAAATTCTATTCTATGTTCTGAAACTAAAACTTTAATTTCTTTCATTAAGCAGAAATCATTTCCAAAACTTAGATACCTCAAGCTTTATTAGGGAATCATTAAAAGACATTACAGACAAGTTCCACTTGTAAAATTGACCCAAAAAAGCATATTATCATAAAAGACTATGTAATGGGGGTAGTTTTTAATGAATTGCTTAAAAAATGTATCATCCACTGAACCTCAGAATCTGACAGCACTAGTTTTAGCCTTTTAAAATTCAATTTTGTTCAACACCATCTTTCCTACTTTGGAAAGGAAAGCAACACAAGATTGAAAGCTTCCTGCAGTCGGTTCATAAAGATGTGTCTATCCCACACAGACTTGCTTGTCTTGTCAAACAGAGAAATATCTCATAATAAGATTTGGCATCCCCAGGATTTCTGATCTCCAAGTAATACAGCAAGAAAAGTATCCAAACTGGTGCTGTGTGGTCAGTCTATGAAAATGTCATAAAGGGGGAAACTCATAGTGGAACATTTGGTCATAAAATCCCATTAGGTTGCCCATGCCAGAATATACAGTGTATCTGTTTTCATAATATATGTATGTATATATATATATATATATATATATATGTGTGTGTGTGTGTGTGTAAATATGTAGAGATACATATAGAGACATATATACAGGCATATATATTTTAAGCTAACTAGAAGCTACCTACACAATTATAATTACCTGATTACTACAGACAAATAAAGTGACAGGTTTTTTTTCAAGGTGATTAAAGGCATTGTTTATCCTGCACTATAACATGGTAGGATTCATCATGTCGCTTGGCATTCTGCCTGCAGCCATATGCCATCTGTCATTTTCTTTAATGAAGTTTGCAGTAATTTACACAAAGCACCAAATGCCACATGACTGGTATAAAAATCTCTTATATAAGCAGATCAATGCCTCGTGTTTCTTTTTCTTTCTTTTTTTAATTGTGGAACTCATCACTTGAATCCATATAAGGCAACCTTTTGAAGACTTCCAAATCTCATGTGATATGACTTTAGAAAATGTTGCTCAGAAGCAAAATATTGAGAAAAAATAGACGTGAGTTCCTGAACTTGGCAAACAAATAAATGGGGCAAAGTCCACAAATCTTTCAAAATTGTAAGTATGATGCTAAAATAAAGACCTTTAAGGAATTTTGGAAAATAACGTAATAAAAAACAAATCCCTTTTTGCAAAAGCTGATGACAAATATGTTCTTTTTAAACACTACTGATTTGAGTCACTTAATTCATTTTTAATAGCTCTCATGTTAAAGAGAATGAATTGGAAAAATAGTGGGACCCAGTATAAATTTATTTAGAATTAAAGTAATATTTCAGTATGTTTTGTTTTCCTTACTACTTTTTATTGAATCACAGTGTGATGTACAGTTACAAAGTTGTTCATCATTGGGTTTCAATCATATAATGATGCAACACCAGCCACCAGTGTACATTTCCCACCGCCAATGTCCCCAGTTTCCCTCCTGCTCCCATGACCCCAGCCTGCCTCTCTCCCTCTCTCTCTGTCTCTGTCTCTGTCTCTGTCTCTCTGTCTCTTCCCCTCCCTTTCTCTCTACCTTTCTCTGTCTCTCTCTGTCTTTCTTTTGGGGCCTTATGGTTTACAATAAAGATACTTAAAGTCTATCAGGTACATCCCCTTACTTACTTTCAACACTTAGTTTCTGTCCAAGATGATCATTTTGAACTATCCTTGTCACACCTTTCCCTTCTCTATACTAACTACCCTTCGCCCCTTAGATTTTAAAACTCTCCTCCTTAGCTTCCAAATGTTAGCCCTATGTTTCTTGACCTTCAAAAAAATAAATTATGAGCTAATTTAAAAAAAAATCCAACCTAGATTAATTAGATAATTGCTTACAGGCAAACAAAATAATGCCTATATTTGCCATTTTGCCATATGTTAACACCTTTCCATTTTCTTTAGGTTTCTCCCTATAAGCATTAATTAATAAGTGCTGGGAGAGCTAGAAGAGCTTGACCTCATCTTTTGCATGTCACAGCCTCAGGTTTGATATCCAGCATGAGCCATGTTCCCTGGTGTGTAGACAAAAAAAACACAAACATTTTTTAAAAGGAGAAAAGAAGAGGAAAGAAAAGAAAGTGTAAGAATAGAAAATTAAAGAATAGGCAAGTGAAGCAAAAAAAAATTGATAACCTGTTTCTTTCACTTCCTGCTCCCCCACTCTGCCACTCAAAAGCCCCACCCCACACCGGACTCCTTCTGGCCATAACTAATCTCAAAAAGAACAAAATGATGCTAATCTTCCCAGGTGGATGTTAGGCTAAATACTCCGGGGTCTTCTTGGGATGAGAGTAGGTAGATCTTTCCTTTCTGTCATAATGAATTATAGCTCCCAGATCTAGCAACAGGCCAGCACCACATAAAGCCACCAAGCCACCTCATCAACCTCATCAAGCCGCCACGTTTCCAAATCACTTCAGCTCTAAGCTTCTGGAGTTTTCAGGCATGCCTGCAGTCACGTGGCACTTGCAAATTTCATAGTACAGTCAGCCCCATAGGATCACAACAAATCCAACAGGAAAATTGTGTAGAGATCACCAAACACAATCAGTAATACAATAAAATATATAAGGTTCAGCTAGCACTGACCAGCTCAAGAAACAACAGAAAAGTTACTTTAGTAACGATATTGTGAAATATAACAATTATCATAAATTGACTGTTATTGATCTATTTTTATAATACTATTTGTCTTTGTGTATTAACAATCTTAACTAAATTTGTTTGTGATAAATTTTTGGGTTGTGGATGGGAAACAGAACATTTTGGGAATTATGAACTACTTGGTTAATTATAATGTTATAATTTTTTTAAAGCGAAAAAAATGATAACATTCACAATTATGGCAAGACTTATAACTATGAACCACCTTTCCTATCACACACTTTCACCAAAGTAAACATTATTCAAAAATCATTGTGCAGGGCCAAAGTGATAGTCCAGCAGGTAGGGAGTTTGCCTTGCACATGGCTGGCCAGTCCCATATGGTCCCCGAGCACCGCCAGGAATGATTCCTGAGTGCAGAGCCAGGAGAAACCCCTGAGCATTGCCGGGTGTGATCCACAAATGCAAAAAAAAAAAAAATCATTGTGGATAATACCCATATTTGACCATATATTTTGATTAACTACCATAAAACCCTCTGATACCTAGTACACAAAGCAACCTGTCTTGTGCTTTTTCTTCCCTCTCCCATTGCTATATGTATGCGGTTATTTTCACTGCTTTCACTTCCATGAATTTTTTGGTGGAAAGTATGTTCTCCTTTTCTCCCCATCTCATCTATCACTATCGAGATACTCACTACCAAAATACAATCTGGAAAGACCAGAAAACTATTAACTTGAGCCTTATTACTCAGTAAATTTTATTGTAGGAATGAAAATTAAGGAACAGAAGAAACAATGAAATAAAA
>JAJIBD010034905.1:0-34237 GCA_021461705.1 Cryptotis parvus
CGGCGTGCAAAGACAAGAGCGCCCTACCCGGCTGGGCTGGCCGGCTCGGCCCCTGACGGTTACAAAACACGTATTTGTGTTTGTGAGACTATTAAAGTGCTATATATGGTTTTGGTGTGTTTTGGGGCCACGCCCGGCGGTGCTCAGGGATCATATCCCGTGCTCAGGATCATATGGGGTGCCAGGGATCCAGACCCAGGTCAGCCTAGACAGAACAGGCTGCAACTCTCTCTGTTTTCTCTCTGTAGGTCTTCAGGTGCTATGTTTTCTTTTAAAAAATACAAAAATGCAGAAAGTAGTGACCGTCCATAGGAGTCCCTTACGAGTGAGACCGAAAACAAAATCCTTGCTGGTGGTGAGATGTTTTTGGAAGTCTTTGTTCATGTTTTGTGTGCCTTTGCTTTCCCCTAAAAACAACAGACTGGGGGTGGGGTGGGAGATCCATTGGGTGGTGCTCAGGGGAGGCTGTCTCTGGACTCTGAGCTCAAGTGATGACCTAATTGAATTACTAGGCAGGACTGAATCAAAGGGCTGTTTTGATGTTTTCGATGAGCAGAGTGCCTCACCTGCTCGGGAAACCTATAAAACACCTCTCAGACATTTTCTCGTGAAGCTTTATTTGGCTTTTTTGTTTATTTTAGTACACACCACAAGCGGTACTCGGTTTACTTACTGCGGCTCTGCGTTCAGAATTGCTCGGTGCTCGGGGACTATAGGGATGGGGGTCGAACTCCGGAGGCCACATGCAAGAGCAAGGCGCCCTTCCGCTGTGGGGGTTGCTTTGTCCTGGCATGGTGTGCTTCATACTAAGGAAGATGGCACCTCTCTTTTTTTCCTATTTGGAGTCACACCCAGGGATGCTCAGGGGTTACTCTGGCTCTGCACTCAGGTTACACCTGGTAGAGTCTTGGGATATATGGGATGCTAGGGTTCGAACCCGGGTTGGCTCATACAAGACAAATCTCCAGATGTGCTATTATCCAGCCCCATGCACTTTCTTCTAAAGGAAGGAACTTATGAGCGACAGACTATTCTGTCTTGATTCTATTTGAGGTAGGGGTGCATGGGTTTGCTGTTTCTGCATTCTGCAGCGAATATGTTCTAGAAATACATGAACTGGGCAGCGAGTATTCTTCTACTAAGCTCTCATAGCATAAAGGAGGATCATCCAGAGGAGAGTGCGTGTGAAGATGAATGAGCCAACTCCCATTTGGAAATGGGCACGCCGGGCCCAGAGCGCTATGCTTTAGCAAATTTATTTTTTCTTCTTGCACTTGGGGCTGAGTTGTTGTCCCTGGAACTTCTTATGGCCCTGGGCCTCAGGTGATCCCTAGGTGCGAGAGCCGGGAGTAGGTCTGAGCACAGCCTCAGCCGAGCGTCGCGCTTTGGTTTTGTTTCTGGTGAAACCTGAGGCGGTGATTTGAGGCTGCTCCCAGCTGGTCGGTGACTGGCACCCCATGTTCCTCTACTACGAAACAAATGTCCCCCTCCGTTGAGCCAACTCTCTTTCGGCCCGGAATCATTTAAGAGGGAAGAGATTTGAGAGTGCCCAGACGTGCTCAGGAGCGCCTGTGCCAGATACCTTAACCCCACATACATCTGTAAGCCCCTGAAACAATCACTATGAATTTGAGAATTCCAAGGCTCTGATTATGGAAACTAGTTGGTATACTACTACGGTGATGCTCAGATTTCAGAAGCTCACCTTTTGTTAGGTGCATTACGATGGGGCGTCTATTGTGTGCTTGTACCCACGCTGGCCTTTCGAGGTCTGGTACCCAAGAAGACAAGATCATCTTCTGTGCTACCTAGGCTTGAATTGGTGGACCCTTCCCACGTGTCACACCTAGTCTTGGTCTAAGGATCCCCTCATTCCTCCCAGGCTGTGTTGGTGCATGCTCTGGCGGTACAAAAGATTCGGGCTTAGCGAGAGGGACAGATTCCCAGCTCACCCAGAGTCGCCAGGGAGATTTTATGAGCGCACTGCCCATGGCTCACGGCAACCACGAGGTCTATGCCCTTGTGTAAGATGTGCTGGACATTATGTAACATATAAGAAGCCATGTGTCTAACAGAGGACACTGGCTTACTGTGACCTTGTGGGTTTTTCGGGGAGGGGGCACAGTGATGCTCAGGCTGACTCAGTGACTCGGCTGTGCCCAGGGGACTCTGAAACGAAGGATGCCAGGGATCAACACTGGGGCGGCTTCACATACCAAGGCTGAGGACTATGACGCTCCTGCCCATTGCTCCACGCTTTGTCTGATTCAGAAGATTTTGCCGGGCAGTGGGGCGCCAGCTTGGCCTGTGAGAGGTGTGACTGTTGTTCTGACCAGCGTCACGGGGCACCAGCCACTGGGCCTTGTTTACTCGCCGTGAAGGTAAGGACAAGAGTCCCAGCTTGCCCGCCCGGAGCGTCTGGTGCTGGTGGGCGTTCCCAGCCCAGAGAGGTCGATTTTGGTAACGTCTGTCCCCAGGAATGGCACTTAAAGAAGCACTTGTGTGTGGGCCTCGGGGCACAGAGGTGTTACACCACTTGAGAGTCGAGGAGGAGGGGTGTAGAATTACGGTGGGGGGAGCTGGCAGTGGGCGACTGTGCCCCCTGCAGGGTGCATCTATAAGAAGGCCCTCGCAGGTGCCATCCCAGGAAACGGCTGGAACTAAACAGAAAGGTGAATCTGAAGGGGGTCATAGGAATGAGCCCGGCTAGGTG
Source organism: Cryptotis parvus (assembly GCA_021461705.1). Taxonomy (NCBI): domain Eukaryota; kingdom Metazoa; phylum Chordata; class Mammalia; order Eulipotyphla; family Soricidae; genus Cryptotis; species Cryptotis parvus. The sequence continues at coordinate 2,714 of JAJIBD010034905.1, forward strand.
GAGTTGTGGGGGCTTTGGGAGGTGTGTTTCTTTCCTTCTTGGGGCTCTGCTACCATCTTTCTGCCCTGCAGCCTGGGGGTGACCGTTTGCATCTGGTCATGGTGTGTCCAGAACACGGCGGAGGGACTGGAAGAGGCCCCGGGGACGAGGCTGGTGGTGAGGCGATTCAGGTGCCTGGAGTTTGGGGCCCTTCGAAAGGGCAGCTGGCCACCACCTCTCAGATGTCTCCGGCTGGCCCCGGATGGAAGAGAGGCATGCGGAGTGGCTGTTCTCCCGTAGTGTCACATGGGCCCAGAAGCTCCCTGTCCACACAGGACGCAGGGTGTGCCCACAGGCCTGGACGGGCTGGTTGTCACTTTGCCTCGGATTCTGTCTCCTTCTAATCTCCTGGTTTATCTTCTGAGCCTGCCCCTGGCCCTGGCCGCCCCACCCACCTTCCACGTTGCCTCTGGTGCTTGTGTAAGTGCTCTGTGAGCTCAGATCACGTTCAAAGGACGACAGGTCTGTACAAAGGATTTGAAAGGGGCTGAGCAGGGACACGTGAACTAGGCTCACCTCTGGACCCAGACTTGTTGACTGTAAGGAGCCCAGTGGGGTCATTTTCAACACTACAAACAGGGCTGGTGGTTCCGGGATGCCTAGGCCAGACTCAGCCAATGGGCGCCTGGCTGCTCTCAGAGGGCGGGTTTGGGTTTGGCTGAGAGCTGGCCAGGCTCTGGACAGGATCCCATCAGGCCTCTGAATCCACGTGAGAACAGTTACTCGCTTGAGATTGTTTAAGAAACCGAGGTGTTCCTTGGCCCTGGAGCCCGTACCTTTACACAGGCGCGTTTGCCAGCCCCAGTGGTCACAAGGCCCAGCCGGGAGGTGCAAGGCTGCATACGCCACCTCCTTCTGCTTTTTGGGAACCCCAACCAAGGTCTTTCACTGACTTTTGGCCTGACTACACCCCTTCTCTGGGTCAGGAATCTCCCTGGTCTGGACCTCTTCCCTTAATACCAGCCCCTTATAAACTCTGTCCATGGTACTGCACCGTCAGATTGAGCTCGGACACCATGATTGCTCCGGCTGCAGGGGCCGGATGACAAAACGGTGTGGAGGCACTTGCGCGCAGCCCGACTGCGATTCGATCCGGCACCTACTTGGTCCCACCAAACCACCAGGAGTGATTCCTGAGTGCAGAACCAGGAGGAGTAACCCCTGAGCCTCAGCTGGGTGTCACCCAAAATGGAAAAAAAAGAGAGACTCCATCCGCTCTGCTGGGTTTTAGGGCTGGATTTCCAGACCCACACTCTCCAGCAAAGCCCTTCGTGCCAGGCCAGCAAGCTTAGCCGCTTTGAGATTGTTTATCTTAATGCAGCAACAGCCAGAGTGTGAGCCACTAGTGCAGCGTAAGCGTAATTAATGGTTGATGGTTTGTTTTTTGATTTGGGGGGCCACACCTGGCCATTGCTCAGGGAGTTGTGCTATCTGCACTCCCGCAGGACCATATGATTTGCTGAGAGGATTGAACCTAAGTTGGCCTTGTGCAAGAAGGCAACAGCGCCACTCCTGCTGTCCTGTTGCTCTGGTTTCAATTTATGTTAACTATGGACTCTGAGTTGGTCAGGGGGCAGCTGTTTGAGGGCGGCGAGGCCCTTTACGATGCGGGAGGCTCAGCTAAGCCAGGTGCGTGGGAGGATAGGAGGCTTGGGTGATGTGATGACCAACCCTTGGCCTTAGGATTGCAAAGCCCAGATGATGACCAAGCAGCGGCCCGAGATGTGAATTGGGAGGCGTAGAAAGTGGAGTCAGGACTGAGTCAGGCACCGCGGGGTAGTAGTGCCACTAATCCCTAGGTAGCTCGGAATCAGAAGACAACACTTAGCCAGCCAGGGTTACTGAAGTACAATAAACACAGAACCAAGAGCTTAAGAAAGATCCCAGGAGCAAAGGTGGCGGCATGGCCAGCCTCACTACCAGAGGAGGCCACTGGTTACTACAGGCCTCTGCAGCGGGGCCCCAGGCCGTGAGCTGTGTCATGTATTTAAAAAGGCTTGTTGAGGGCGAAGCAATAGTCCCACGCGGAGTAGGGCGTTTGCCTTGCACGCGGCCGGCCATGCGGCCAGGTTTGATCCGGCATCCCATATGGTCCCGAGCATCAGGGAAGTAATTCCACAAGGTGCAGAGCCAGGAGAAACCCCTGAGCGCATGGGATGCGACCCAAAAGCAAAATAAATAAATAATAAATAAAAATAAAGAGCATTTGAGCAGGGAGAAAGCAGAAACAGAAAAAAAGAAAGAGGAGAGAGAGAGAGAGGGGGAGGGAGGAGAGGGAGACAGAAAGCAAAGAGAGAGGAGAGAGGAGGAGGAGGCTGGGAGGAGGTGTTCTGGGCTCGGGCTTGCAAAACAAAGCTAGTCTTTCAGTGAGACCATTTCCACGGTGGGCTGGAGGACATTCCAGCCGGAGGGCACATTGCCTTACCGCGTGGGCCAGGCGGTTTCATCACGGCATCCCATAGGGTCCCGAGCACCACCAGAAGTGATTCCTGAGTGCAGAGCCAAGGGTAACCCCTGAGAGTGTTGCCAGGTGTGGCCAAAGCAGCAAGAAAAGAGGGGCTGTTTTTGTGGTCAGCTGGTTAGGCTTGGCCTCTGAAACACGCCATCTCTTGCTGCCATGAACCCAAACTCCATCCCTTTGCTTGCTTCACCATGAATTTCTTACCAGTGGGGCCAGACCAATAGATAACACAGCCTGATTAGAGGCGTTGCTGTGCGTGACCGGCAGTTCGATTCCCTTGGCATCCCCCTGAGCACTGCTAGGAGTAACCCCTAGGCATGCCGGGCAGTGTGACCCAAAAAGAAAGAAAAAAGCAAGTTTCCTGCCCTTGTCAGCCACGAAGCACTGAGGTCATCCCACGTTCAGTGCTCCGTTGCCTCCTGCCCGTAGGGATGCTGCCTCACGGTGGGAGTGAGGTACACACCAATGGGCAACAGCCCTTCCCCCGTAAATATTAGTCTCTGGTTGATACTGGAGGGTCTGTGGAAAGTTGGTGTATTGTCTTATTGGCATACTCCTGAAGAAAGTGGCTGTTGCCTCTACCGCAAGAAGCATGAGGCACACAAACCCTGTTTATCCTGGGATTTTTTGCTCCCTTTGGTTTTGGCGTGTGATTGGTAGGTCTGCACCTGCACCAGGAGGAAGACAAAGGGCTCTCAAGAGCAGAAAAGGCAGAGAGAGAGAGAGAGAGAGAGAGAGAGAGAGAGAGAGGAGAGGAAGATCTCTTACTGCTGTATGAATCTTATGTGGCTCTATGCTCCTCTCGTTCTCTCTCCCTATAAATTCTCAGCTGCCCTCTCCCACTAAGTTTATTTGTTGGGATTTTGTAGTGAGGAAGAGGAGCCCAGAATTTACTTGGATTGTGTCATTGGGACTTACGGCTGCCTGGAAGTTTGTTTATTCTGCTGTGTTTAAAGTCTTACATTATCTGCCTGAGTGGAGGAAAGAGGAAGCCAAAGAAAGTTTAGATCTGCCAAGAAGAAGAAAACACTTTAAGTGATCAGGAGCCGTAAAACTTCCCTCTCCAGCCAGCTCCCCATGGCTTCTGGGTGGGCGGGAAGGCATCCCATAGCGGCAGTGGGGAGACTCCCAGAGGAGGCGTGTTAGACCCAGGTGAGACAGACTGTCCCTGTCAAAAGCTTGCGAGGTACAGGCGCAACGGGCCCACAGGGGGGAAGGCATCTACAAACTCCACAGATCTGGAATGCCCCGATGGCCGGGAGGAGTCAGGAAAGGAAGCACCGGTCACGACGACAGGCTCCTGATTGTGAAACGCAGTGCAAAGGCAAGCGAGAGCAGCCTTGGGCGGGACAGAGAGCCGGGGGCCGAGTGCTTTCCTTCACGGGGAACTTCTGGCCGTGCTTGGCGGCCCGGAGCCACTGTCGGTGTGGCCTGGTGCCAGCGGGCAGGGCTCGGCCCGAGATACGAAGGCCCCACGTAGTACAGGGGATCGAACCCCAGGCGCCTGAGCTGTCTCCCAGGCCCATGGTAGTCACTGTGATCAGGGTCGCTAGGAAGGATAGTTCGCCAATGGTGCTGGACAGCTGGATAGCCCCTGGAGGGAATGGATGTGGGCCTGCCTGCCTTTCGCAAGGTCAGCTCAAGGTGACAAAACCAAGTATAAGAGACAGAAGTCCCCAGCCCCGGGACACTCCAGGCATCCACCTGTAAGAGACTGCAAAGCCAAACCATACAAGGGAAGATAATTGCAAGTGACGGCTCTTATAAGGACCTAGTATCTTGAGTAGACATACGGAAGAGCAGTCATAATGCAATAAAAAATAACCAAATCAGTGAGTTAAAAATGGAACAAAAGGGCTGGAGTGATAGCACAGCGGGTAGGGCGTTGCCTTGCACCGACCGAGGTTCAATCCCGGCATCCCATATGGTCCCGAGCACAGCCAGGAGTAATTCCTGAGTAAAGAGCCGAGAGTAACCCCTAGGCATCGCTAGGTGTGACCTAAAAAGCAAAAAAAAAAAAAAAAGAACGGTTGGGCTGGAGAGTGTGGCTCAGTGGTGAACTATGGTCTTACATGGCTGAGGCCGTGAGTTCAATTCAGGCAATGTCAAAAAAAAAAAAATGAAAGCAAAACAAAACAAGTAACAACATCCCCACCAAAAAAAACAAAAACAAACCCACAAAAATAAAAAATAAAATCCCAAAAAGGCAAAAACAACTAAGGACTCTGATAGACGCCCGAAGGTGGAAGTGATCGCGGGGAGAGGTGCTCTGCACCCCTCAGTTAAGAGAAATGCAAGGTCCCACAGACCTGAGCAGCCCACGGAGCCAGGTGCCACTTCTGACCCTCGTGGCTGGTTGCTTCAAATGCAAAACGTCAGTAAGTGGCGGGATTGTACGCACGGAGAGTGTTGTCGGGGCCGGAGAGCTGTGTGGGGGGGCCTGGGAGGCGCATCGGAGAGCTTTGTGGGGGGCCGGAGAGCGTGTGTGGGGGGCCCGGGGAGACGCCCTCAGGCTGTATCTCATCAGGCCGCCTTGTACTTTGCTTGCTGGCACCACACAGTCCCCTAAGCACTCTAGGTGTGGCCCCCAAACCAAAAGTAGGTAAACAATGCTGGTGTTTTGTTATGGAAAAGTTTGGCATTTCCTAAATTCCTTAAGCAAAAGAGAGGCCAGCAAATCCACTTGTTAAATACCCATGAGAGGGCCAGAGCGATAGTCCAGCAGGGGAGGCCATGCCTTACACATAGCCGACATGGGTTCGATTCCAGCAGCCATAGGGTCCCTGAGCACCGCCAGGAGTAATTCCTGAGTGCAGAGCCAGGACTAACTCCTGAGCATTTCTGGGCGTTACCTCCCCACAAAAAAATCCTCCGAGGAGAACCAAAAGCAGCTTCTCAAGTGATTGACACATGAGTGCAGCAGCGTTACTGCTCACGAGCCCACCATAGAGGCAGTGGACAGACCCTCCGCCGGCCAGGCAGCCAAGAGGAGTGTGTTCGTGAAGGCTAGTGCACTAGCCCTCCAAGGAGAGTGCTTCGTGAAGGCTAGTACTAGCCCTCAAGAACAGAGCAGTGCCAGGAGAGCCCGGGAGCGGGTGCAGACGTGGCGTGCAGCAGGCTGCTTGAGCCTTCCGGCACTGCTTAGTTCACGCCACCACACGCACAGCTTAGCACTAAGGGATCCAGCCCCACCCTACCCCAATAAAAAGCAAAGTGCGTGAATCTTGAGTCCTTTCTGCAGGGTGAAAGAGGTCACGTAGCCAGCGTTGTGTCCCCCTAATCTTCCACAGCCCTGACCAGCCCCTGACTGTTCTAGACGAGGGAAGGGGCTGGGCAGATGGAAAAGTCAGGCACAGCTTTTCTTTTTGGGGTGACAGCAGAGTGGCGGGCGCACAGTGTGACTGCGTGGCGTGGCAAATCTCGTGGCTCTCCGCTCTGTCAGGGTCTCTCAGGTGGGCCCCCACGCGCCCAGTCAGTGAGGGCGTCCTGGCCGCTTTGTGCACACGTGCCGCAGGAGCCCTCTCTCGGGCGGTCCCTCCGTTGGCCGCTCCACAAGATGTTTCAGGCTTTCCTTTGCCTCCCAGGATGTACCTGGGTTCTGACCATGGAGCCCCGTGGGTCCCTGAGTCTTAACACGTGTCTGAGCTCAGAGCCAGGAATAAGCCCTGAGCCCTGCCAGAACAGAAAAAGGTCTGGAGAAACCGTCCAGTTCCCTTGCATGAAGCCCACCCAGGTTTGAGCCCCTGGTTTCAGGCTCTGAGAGATAGTGCAGCAAGTAAGGCATTACGTAGCCTTGCATGTGGCGGCCTGTGTTTACTCCTTGGCACCCCACATGGTCATCTGAGCCCATCAGGAGTGATCCCTGAGCACAGCTGGGTGGCCCCCAAAACAAACAAAAGCCTAAGGCAATAAGCAGCAATATTCATGGCTCTGTCTGGTGGCGGCTTTGTGGGATCCAGTACTCCCCTGTGTCCAGCCACTCCCCTCCGCACTGCACTGCCACCCCCGTGGACAGGACAGTAGCTGGAGGGGCCTTCCTGCTGTCCCCGCAACCTCTGCCACTGTCCTGTGGCCCTCCAGCAAGGAGCCCTTCCCGCTGGGATCCAGCACCTCCATCTCCGAAGTGCCGGCTGGCGCCCAAGCCATGGTGGGCTCACCTGCATTCCCAGTGTCCCGAAGGCACCTGGCTGGCTGGTACAGGACACTGGGAGAGGGTGGCCCTGAGTGAGCTGCCCTGTTGTGCTACGCTGTTGTGTGTGTGTGTGTGTGTGTGTGTGTGTGTGTGTGTGTGTGTGCAATGCTCTAGCTTGCTGCCTGAGCCTGGGGGTTCTCACACTGACACCCCCTCCCCGCTACCGATGTTTTATAATCTAGTGGGCTGACACCGGGTCTGCTTTGTTCCCCCTTGATATGAGGCTGTTCTGTCCTGGAGAAATTCCACAGTCAGCAGCCACTGGGCCGAGGCTTCCTGTCTGCAGGGATTGGAGGGAGGAGCTGAACACCGAACATATGCTCTCCGAGCCAGGCAGTGAACGGTTGCCCTTGTAGGTTGTTTTCCTTGCCCAAACTGCTGCCTGCCGGGGCCACCAACTAGTATACGTTATGGCCACAGAGCTGTTTGGACAGAGGTGCCGTGTTTATCCCTTAGGACCGCGTGCATGGTCCACTGGTGTCGGGCGGTCAGAGCCCAGCGTCTGGACCTCGTGTGCTTGTCCTGAGGGGCCAGGCACAGTGGCCATGGCAGGTGATTCCATCCCTCTGATGCCGGATGTTGGGCAGGAACGAGTGCGGTGTGCTTAGGTTCTGCTTCAGGGCTGTCTACCTTTGCAGAGTTTCTTCAGCGGGGTGTATATCTTTGTTTCTGATTAGAGGCTGCCCCAGCAGTGCTTTGGGGCTGCTCCTGGCTCTGTGCTTAGGGCTTGCTCCCGGCAGCACTCAGGGTCGCCCCCTACTCCTGACCCTAGTGCTGGGCATTGAAACAGGGTCTTCCCATGCAAAGCATGTGCTAAGCTGTCTGGGATGTGTTTTAAACTTCATTTTTTTTTTTTTGCCTTTTTTGGGTCACACCCGGCAATGCTCAGGGGTTACTCCTGGCTCTGCACTCAGGAATTACTCCTGGCGGTGCCTGGGGACTAATATGGACGCCGGAATCGAACCGGGCCGGCATGGGCCGGCCACGTGCAAACAAACGCCCTGCTGAGCTATAGCTCCGCCACCTTAAACTTCTTTTTGAAGTACTTTTTTTTTTTTTTTCTTTTTGGGTCACACCGCGATGCCTCCCTCCTGGCTCTGCACTCAGGAATTACTCCTGGCGGTGCTCGGGGACCATATGGGATGCCGGGGATCGAACCCAGGCCGGCATGGGCTGGCCGTGTAAGGCAAACGCCCTACCGGCTGGGCTATCACTCTGGCCCCCTTTGAAGTACTTTGGATTTTCTCAAAGTGGCAGAAATTTTCTGCTTCAAATTCAAGACCCTGTGGGATGCTGGGGACCGAACCCGGTTGGCTGAGAGCACGGCCAACCCTCCCCACTGTGCTACGACTCTAGCCTTTTGCCTTTTTCGTCTGTTTTGTTTTGGGTCCACCCCTGGTGCCAAAAAGTCACACACTTGGCCTTACTCCGTCGGTTCGGTGCCCAGGGGACCCAGGTGGTGCCGGGATCACACGGGCTGTGACCATGCACTAAACAAGTGCCTCGTCCCTGTTGTGTCTCTGGTCCCCAGGGACATTTTCCTACAGTGCCGCTGTGTAGTTGCTCGTTTACTCAGTTTTTCCAGGGTCCGGGACCCCTTTCAGTAACTGTTCTCTACTCCCTCTGGGGCGGAGTCACTTCTCGTCTCTTTGTCTTTTGCCCAGAGTCCTACCACATCCCTGGCTTCGAGCAGCCTGTTTCCTTGGGATGGGAGTCGGGGCCAAATTCTTGGGCAGGGTACCCAGAAGGCGCCCTGCGGGGCTGTGTGCCGCCTTCCAGCTCTGGGACTGTCATCTTTGGCGAGGTGGTCTGCCAGGACCAGGCTCCCCGGGGGCCCTGGGCGGGGGGGCTTCGGCTTTTGTGTGAAACCCTTGCCCTGTGGTTGTCACCAGTCGCTCGAAGCCCTTTACCTCCTCCTTCTTAGTCCCTCTGCGAGGGACTGTCCCTCGGGCCTGTATCTGTGTCGCCTTACTATTCATTGTTCTTGTGACCCTAAAGGGTTTAGCTGTCTTTGCCCGGAATCATTTCTATTTGAGTTTTTGCGCCTCTCCAGCTGTGCTCAGTGCTTACTCCTGGCTGTGCTCGGGGGACTCCTGTGGGATGCTGGGGATCAAACCTGGGTTCGGCCACATGCAAGGCAACGCCCTCCCCATTCTCTTATTTCTCTGGTCCCAAAGGTCTTGATGCTTAAGTTTCCTAGAGTGGCCACTGAGAACCCTGAGAAGCTCCGGAGTGGACATGTTCCTGTTCTTGGAGTCAGGACCCTCTTGGGCAGAGCCAGCATTCCCACCTCACCCACCACATCTAGCTCCAGTTCCAGGGTCTGCAATTTCTCCTTGGGTCCCTTCAGATGGAAAAAGGGAGTTTGGAAACCGAGATCTGAGGCTGCGGGTGATGCCCAGTAGAGGACCGTGGGCCTTGGCGTTGGGGGAGGCCCGGGGTTTGAGTCCCAGGTCAGGAGAATCGAAGATCCGGCATGGGCTTGCTCCTTGTTGCTGGGGTCTGCTTGTTTCAGGCCTCTGGGCAGAGCTGCCGCTAGAGGGCATCCCTGACCAGAGCCAGGAGTTTGCCCTGCACACTGCCTGGTGTGGCAGAGAGATGCGCTGCGCGCACACACACACACACACACACACACACACGCACGCACGCACGCACACACGCGAGCCTCTGTGTGTCTCTGCAGAGCGCTGTACACAGCTGTGGGCCCTGGCTTTAGTCCAGCAGGATGACTTCCGTTCTCGGCTCGTTCTCTCCACCTCCATGGCTTCTCTCTCCGGCACTGAGCAAGCCAGTCGGCAGACTCATCCTGCATTTTCTCAAATATCAGAAAAACTATGAGGCTGGGGGCCAGAATGATAGGCCAGCTGGGAGGGCACCGCCTTGCATGCAGCTGACCTGGGTTTAATCCCCAGCACCCCAGGGGGTCCCCATGCTGGAGTGAGCCCCTGAGTGCAGAACCAGGAGTAAGCCCCGAGCATTGCTGGCAGTGGCCCCCAAACCCGGACACCAACCTCAGAAAAGACTAATCTCTGTCATAAGAAGACAAAATACAGGCCCCTTTTTAAGGCTTCTCCCAAGCTGGAAAGAGGATAGCGGGAGGGCGCTGGCCTTGCACTTGGTCAGCCGGGTTCAGCCCCTGGCACACCCCCATATTGGTCCCCTGAGCACCACTGGGAGCGATCCCTGAACGCAGAGCCGGGAGTAACCCCTGGGCACCGCCTGGTGTGGCTCCAAAACAGAAAACAAAAAAGCATTTGTCTCCTGGAGAAAGGCAGAAAACTCTTTGATTTCATGAACGGTCCCTGATGACTATATAAACTGTTCAGCTTTTTTTCCCCCCTTTTATTTAGTGGCTGTTGACAACTTGCTTAAGTGTTTCACAACATTCCATTGATGCGAATCAAGAACATAAACCTCCGGTTTGGGGCTGGCACATGCTGTGCTGCAGTGGGCAGGTCACTGGGCCAGCGCTGCAGTGGGCAGGTCACTGGGCCAGCGCTGCAGTGGGCAGGTCATTGGGCCAGCGCTGCAGTGGGCAGGTCACTGGCCAGCGGGGGCACGTCCCAAGATGATAATCACTGGGCCTGGGCACATTTTACTGGAAGAAATTTGCTCAGAAAAAAACATTTCTGGAAGCTGGGGCTGTGGCTCAGCAGGAGGGATGACGCTTCTTCGCCTGTGAGCCGGCTTGGGTCTGAGCCCCCGCACCCGGCAGAACAAGACTCCTGGTCCTGTGCTCTGGAGGCGGTGCTGCTGCGGCCTGCTCTGTTTTCTGAGTCTGGGTAGGAGCGGTGTCATTTCTTTTCTGGTGCTTGCTGGGATTCACCGGGGTGTTGGCATTTCTGGGACCCTGTTCTCAGTGAAGGCTTTACTGCTGGTTGAATTTCTCTCAGACAACAGGATTTGCCCAGGGTTGGTTAACTGTCAGCTTTCCTGTTTTTACGTCCTCAGTCTGGCCAGAGATTTTGTATTTGGAGGTAGCTTACATATCAGGAGTCTGAAAGCGTGAATCTACTGGAGACTGGGAAGATCAATTCATAGTTGTTTGGGGGGCCACACCAGGCGTTCTCAGGAGGTGTGCTCGGCTCAGTGCTCAGGGGGTAGTTCTGGGGGTGGCTCAAAGGGCTGTGGGTCCTGCCAGGATGGAGCAGAAGGGCTGGAGCAGGAAGGCGTTGCCTTGTACGTCGCCAACCCGGGTTCAATTCCTGGGTATCCCTTATGGCCCCCAGACCACCACCAGGAGTAATTCCTGAGTGCAGAGCCAGAGGAGTACCTGATATTGCCGGGTGTGACCCTTAAAAAAAAGTAGGATGTCTCAGAGAGAAGCTGGACTGAGCATGTTGGGTGCCATGTGGCTTGGGCTGTACGTGCTCAGGAGGCGGCTCTGAGGTCAGCGTCACTGCCCTGTAAAGCAGCCTCGGATACCCCAGAAGTGACCCGAGCCCCCATCGCTTTGAGTCCATCCCCCACCTCCTGCTGACACGTCCAGTGGGGGTGTAGCGCCTACAGGGCATCCTCCAGGGCGTGTCTGCCCAGACCCAGACCTTTCTAGCCTTGGGGCCAACTCTCTGTCTGCTGTTTCTGGGCGGCTCTTCCTGGGGGCTCCTGAGTGATGAGCCTAGTGTGGCCCCCTAGACGCACGAGGCTTTTTGGGGGAGGCCATGGGCTTTGGGGAGGCCGTGATGGTTTGGGGACACTGTGTTCACTTGGGCTAGCCTTACTGTCTGTCCTAGGATGGCCCCTTCCTACCCACTCAAATCCTCAGGAAGGGGGTTGACTGACCCACCACAGGCTGAGGCCCCCAGACCTCCCGCGCGGTCACTTCCTGTTGCTGGAGGAAGCTGAGCTCGTGCTCTCACGCGCTCTCTCCCTTCCTCATCTCTTGCTCAGGAGCAGGGTGAGGGGAGGGTGCGCCACCCTCAAGCTGTGCAACATCCAGTGATGACTAGGGTAAAGCTACACCCTACCTGCCCTGGGCTGGTGCGGGGCTCGAGAGCAGCCTGCTTGGAGCTGGGAGTGGCAAGCCAGGGTCCCACTGAGATGAGAATCTGCCCTGAGTGTCCCTGCCGTGGGGTGCGAGACCCCAGGGCCAGGACCTGAGACCGGACTGCACTTCGAGCTTTATTCAAACCATTTATTTAGGCCTTAACTCCAACCATTTAGGATTTCCTGTCCCCGAGGTGTTGCAGGTGACTGAACAATGCAACGCTTGTCACCAGGTGGCACTAGATAGGCTTGTCTACACCCAGGGCTCTGCCCTGTGGGTCCTGGATGGTTGATGGTCCCAGCATAGAAAGACTGGAGCCCCCTGGGATAAACCCAGAGCCACAGCAGAGCCAGCAAGTTACCCGTGGTGTATTGTCGATATGCCAAAAACAGTAACAATATTGGACCTCATTCCCAGCGAATGGAAAAGTTACTGCTTTCCCGCCGAGCAAATTGATGAACAATGGAAGACAAGTGATATAAGTGATTTAGGGTTTTGGGGGCTGGGGACATGACCGCCCCTAGGGGGCCATGATCCCCTGCTCCCTTCCGTCCCGAGCCCCGGCGCCGTGGCCAGAGTGGCACTTTTGTTCTCTCCTGGGACCACCAGAGACCTGGCTGAGAATTCACAGTGTGTCCGGCCCCATAGAGCCTCTGGGCCCTACCCAAAGGTCTCACGCGCAGCAGCAGCTCTTCCTGCCTGGGCTCTGGTTTCTGCTTCTGGGTCTGGAATTTCTCCCACTTCTGTCTCCTGGGACTGGGAAACTTGTCATTGCAAAGCCCAACAACCCCACGATGGCCCATAGGGCCCTCTCTGAGTTCTCTCTCTTGAACCCGCCCAGCCTCCCCCTGGGGGGCCACGGCAGTGGGTCAGCCCTGCTCAGAGCATTCGCAAATGACCGTAGCCACACTGGTCACCAGCTCACAACAGGAGCAGAGGCAGCCTCAGGGCCAGCCCGAGGGGCTCCGATGTTTGACTGTGTAATGCCAGAGAGCAGCCAGATGGACGCCTGTGACCGGAATGGGCAACAGGGAGTGGGACAGATCAGAGGGCAGGAGACGGCCAATGGTCTTAGGGCAGACCTGGTCTACACGCAGCCGGAGGAGGGCTGAAAAACACCAGCAGGACCTGACATTCTGGGCTGAGCTTGCCTCACAGCTGGCAGCTAGGAAGGACTTTCAAGGAACGTGGCTAAAACGTCCACAGACCTGCAGAAGTCAGGAGGAGGTGAAGCAGATCCCAAAGACAAAACCCAAGAGGTTCCACCAGCCCATGTGGGTTGGGCTGCTGGTCTCTGTGTTGGCATATGGGGGCCCACCCGCTCCCTCTTTCTCTGTCCCTGTCCCTCTCTGTCCCTCTGTCTCTCCCTCTCTCGGTCTCTGTCTCTCTCTCTCCCACTCTCTCTGTTGCTGTCCTCTGTCTCTCCTCTCCCTCCCTCTCCTAACCCTAAGGCAGGGAATGGGGCGTTCTCCTGGGACTTTTTCTGTCATCCTGCAGCTACTCAGCCTCGTAGCATTTTTATGAACTTAAGCCTGACCGTCAGCGGGGTGTGGGGTGTTGTCATCTAGGCTGTCGGGTGACGAGCTCACGTCGGCTTCCTTCCTTGTGGCCAAGCCCCGGCGAGCGTCAGGTCCATGGGCTCACCTTGTTTACATCCAGGACGGGTGGACGGTAAATGCAAAGCCACGGAGACTTCCTGGGGGAGGCGTCCCCTGCTCTCATGTGTTGTAAGCAGCGGGTGGAGAAAGCGCCCTCTGGTTCTGCCTCACCTGCCCTTTCGGGGCAGGGGGACCTGATGCCAGTGCCCGGCGACTAGCCCTGCTGCGCCCACTCCACTCTGCTGGGCGTGAGTGACACCAGACTCTCCATCCTGGGGTCACTCTGCTTTCTCTGTTCGTGGTCTTGTTTTTATGTTTCTGAAGTTGCTCCTGGCTCCCCCACTTTGCCTCTCTCCTGCCCCGTCCTAGGGCAGAGGAGAGCTCACGTGCCGGCCTGAATGGAGGAAAACTGTCCTGTCGGCATGCTCGTGCGGGTCAGGAGGTGCCTGTTCCTGTGCCAAGTGGTACAGTTAGTACAACTGAGGCTAGTGCCAGCTTGCGAGCCCTGGTTGGCCTCCACTCGCTCTGCAGGGCCCACATGAGGCCGGGCGCTGCCCTCGCGGGCCCCCCATTGCAGAGGTCCGCCCCCACCCCACCCCCCGGAAGCTGAAGTCACACTTCCTGGTCTATTTCCGTGTTCCCCACTGCGAGCCTCTCACACGTATGTAGAGAGTTGGCTCGGGCGCCACAGCGGGGTGGGTGCAGCCTCGCACTGGGGTCCTGTTGGTGGGGCCAGCACCTTAGCGGAGAGCAGGCTCTGACCACCAGGTCCATGTCAGTGCTCCTTCCCCCAGTGCTCGGTCTGGAGGCGCAGGCTTTGGTCTGTGCAGGACTGGGGCCACTGCGCAGCTGCCCTAGTCAGCTGTGTAGCTGCCCAGAGGGAGAATGGTGAGCACCTGGCCTTCCTTCACTGTCCCCTTGTGGAGAATCTGGGTGATTCTCGGGAACCTGCAGTTGCCATGGGCACTGGCCCCAGCTGGCCTGGTTCTGGGGCAGCCGCACCTTCCTCCCTCGGCCATCTGGGGAGACCTGAGACTCACGGCTGAGTACGGGCTCCCCAGCTTCTCGCGATGACGTCCACTCTCTTTTTCTCTCTCTCCCTCTCCAGTTGTGTGACCAGGATGGGGGCATCTGGGTGTGGACAGCAGCTGGGGCCGAGGAGTGTATCTCTCTTCAGCACCACAGACGTGGTGCTCTTCACTCATCGTAGGGCCTGCTCACCCACTGGTTCCTCTTCAGGAAGAAGGAGGATGTTCTCGAGTTCAACAACATCCCGCCAATGTGAGTCTCGCCGCCCCTGTCAGCCCCAAGGGTGTCCTGCCAGACGGACAGACAGGTGCAGGACGGGCCATGCCGGAGCTTCCGGTTCTGCTTCTTCCATCCAAGGTCTTCATGTCTGTGTCTCCTTGACCCAAACTCGCGGGGCTGGTCCCCTGGGGCTCCAGGGCCTGCTGTTTCTCCCAGGAAACTTTGCCCTTGCAGCACCTGCTCTTTTGCTCTTTTTCAACAAGCACAGTTGCAGTTTCCAGCCTAAGGAAGCTTCCTGGGAGGGCTTGGGTGGTCCAAGGGGAAATCCAGTGCTGGCCACATCACTGCTCACGCTGGGCGCTGCTGCCGCCCGGATGGGCTCTGGCCCCGTCTGCCGCTGGAGGGTCTCTGGGATGTCAGCTCAGCCCCACAGGACAGCCCCGTCCAGGCGCCACGTCCCATGTCCACTTTGTCTCTGTGCTTATCACTAGCTGGCTGCGACTTGGGCAGCAGTTTTGGGCATGAGCGCAACTCAGGGTCCATCTTTGTTTGCTGGGGACAGCACTAGGGCGCTGTGAGTCTGTTTTTCTTCCCCCCCTCCAGGAAGGTGGCACAGGGGTTGGTTTGCAGGCTGCCGCGTCCTCTGCTCTCTCCGGCGTTTCTTTAGCGTGCGTCTTGGCACGCAGCCTCAGATAGAGGGACGTCACTTCTTCCCGGCTTCCTCTCGTTCCCGCCGCTGACTCTCAGCAGAGGAGGGCAGAGTAGATGGCTGGCCGTGCTCCGACTCAGTGGAAAAGCTTTATCTCCCTCCTGGAGGACGAGGTTTGCAGTGTGCAGCCTTCATTACGCGAGGCGTTCCTGCCGTCCCACTTAGGGGGCTTTGGCCCGAAGGAACCTACTGAGTCGGTGTGTCCCCGCTCCCTCAGAGATACTGCCGTGTGGCTGCCCTTCTGTGGCGAGCAGGACATGCAGTCACGCCTTTCAGCTAGCGCGTGTCCGTGGGGTCAGGCTCCCTTGGGCATGAAGTGTGACCCAGGGGTCTTGCCTGGTGAATTTTTACCTCTATCTTCTTTTTTTTTTTTTTTAATTTTTTTTATTATACCACTGTGAAACATACAATTACAAAGGTGTTCATAATTGGTTCTTGGTAATACAGTATTCCAGCACCCATCCCTCCACCAGTGCCCCATTTCCACCACCAATGTACCCCTCCCCTCCCCCCCCAGGCCGCCTTAATAGCAGGTACCCCAGTTTCCTCTCTTCTCTCTCTCTCTCTCTCTGTCTCTGCATCTCTCTCCCTCTTATTTTACACATTGTGGCTAGCCCTGCAGATTCTATCTTCTTTTTTCTTTGGGGGTTCACACCCAGCAATGCTCAGAGGGTTGCTCCTGTCTCTGTACTCAGGAATTACTCCTGGGGGTACACAGGGGAGCATATGGGTTGGCCGCATGCAAGGCAGATGCCCTCCCTGCTGGACTATCACTCCGCTCCTGCATGAGTTTTTTTTTGTTTTGTTTTTTGCTTTTTGGGTCACACCCAGCGATGCTCAGGAATTACTCCTGGCACTGTGCGAGAGGGGACCATGTGGGATGCCAGGGATCAAACCCAGGTTGGCTGCATGCAAGGCAGCCACTGGACTATTGCTCCAGCCCCCTGCATGAGTTTTGTAAAAGCCTCGTAGGAATTCCTCAGTTAAGTCATTTAATCCTGGAGTTTTTTAAGTGGGTGGATTTTGGGTTGTTTTCATTTTGATTTGGGGCCATACCTTGCTATGCTTAGAGCTTCCTCCTGCCCCGTGCCGGAGGGACCACTCCCGCAAGGCTCTGGGACTCATACAGTGCCAGGGATTGGACCAAGCTGGTGAGTGCAATGCCAGCCCCTATGCGCCGTGCTCTCTCTCTGGCCATGGGAGAGAGGTTTCTGATTACTCTTTTTCTTTCCATATTTTTTTAAAGTTTTTGGGTCACACACCCACAATGCTCAGGGGCTTACTCCTGGCTCTGCACTCAGGAATCACTCCTGGCGGTGCTGGGGACCCTATGGGATGCCGGGGATCAAACCTGCTCTACTATCCTCTGGCCCTCTGATTGGTCCTCTTACAAACACTCATTTGCATACCCAGTCCGATTGGTTCCCACATCCCATCATTTGCATAAAGACACATCTGTAGTCTCATTGATCAGATGCCATCTGATGCCTTTTTGCCCTGTGATATTCAGAGCTTACTGCTGGCTCCGATGCACTCAGGAGAGGTGCCCAGGGCACCATATGGGATGCCGGGATCGAGCCGGTTGACCACATGTAGGGCAAAGCATTGCTCCTGCCCTGGGTCTATTCACTTTTTGAGAAGTTTCCTAGTCACGGTCCAGTCCTTGGCAGCCGGTACTTTTCCTCAAACCTCTCCATCTCTTCTAGATCAAACAAGTTTATTTGTTTTCTTTGTGAGCCAGCTCACAGGACTGCCCTCGCCCCACTCAGCCAGCCACACTGTCCCCCTTATGCCGTTGCGGTGACCAGGAGCTGCCCACCGTGTGGTCATGGTGCTTTCAGGCCAGCCTACTCCCGCTATGGCCTCGGTGCTCCCAGAGTCTCTGTGGCACTGGGCTGGCTCTGACTGGCACCGCAGAGACCCCACCTCGCAGCTCCAGCCTCCCATGGCGAGTGCTTTCGGCTCAGAGCCGACTCCGGCCACTCCCCTGGAGGACGTGATTCTTGCCTCTGACCCTTTATTGGCTTGGGTCTCATGGCTGCCTGCCCTCTGTTGCTTTCTTCCATCGTCCGACTTTTGGTCTTCAACTTTCCCAGGGCCCTTTAGGCGGCCAGTTAAAGTGTTTCTGGGTGATTGTCTCTCTTGGCCTGAGTAGCTCCAGTGGTCCCTCTGAGCACGCCCCTGCCACCCCCCCGGGTTCTGACCATCGTCTTTGTTTCATTTTTCTCAGAGTGTTTTGGTTAACTGGGAACATGACACTCAGCCTCCACTGTTGAGACCATCGAGGCTTCCCCAGAGTTGTCGTGTATGGTTGACTCGAGGGATTTCTGTTGTTGTAGGGCCATACCGTGCTATGCTCAGGGCTTACTCCTGGCTCTGTGCTAAGGCATCACTCCTGGAGGGGCTCAGGGGACCATACGGGGTATCAGGTAACAAGCCTGGCCAGCACCCATCCCATTGTACTGTGGCTCCATCCCTCAGTCCTCACTCAGGTCGGTGTTCACACTCCAGCCACCTCGCCTGCGCTGCGTAGTGCACCCCGGAAATGTGCACCCCCGAAATGTGGGTTCTTCTAACTTCCGGGTGGTGCGTGCTGTACCTGCTTCACCCCTCGGGTCTAGTTCTTGGTCTAGGTCTATTGTTTTCCTTATTCCCTAGCTCGAGGTGAGGTTGTCAGCAGGGGTGGACGTCCCCTTGCTTTGGTGGCGCTGCCAGGCCCCTGTGGCTCTGTTACCGGCTGCTCTGCGTGGCCGCTGCACCGTCCCCATCGTCTGAGGGAGGATGGAGTTAGTTGGCGTTAGTTGGCCTGTTCTGCTGCGTCCTGTCGGCATGTAGTGCAACCGACTCGGGCTGCTGGACACTTCCCAGCCCCAACCGCTGTGACCTTTGTCCGGTCGCTGCCCTTGGGTGCTGTAAGATCGCCCTCTGCTTCCCTGTTTGTACTGGTCTCCTGGTACCTCCTGCTGCTGGTCTCTGGGTGGCGCATCCTCCGCAGGTCACGCACCTGCTCCAGGAGGACGATGCCTGCCCCTTTATCTCTTCTCTACGGGCCCCACTGTGACCAAATGCAGGGCCCATGGGGACAGACCCAAACCAAGCTGGGGGAGCAGGTGCTGTAGCAGAGCGGGGGAGGGCATTTGCCCTGGACCTGGCTGACCGGGATTGATCCCTGAGCAAGACCCAGGAGTAAGTCCTGAGCACCGCTGGCCGTGGCCCCAGAACAGAACAAAACACAAAACTGGGGGTGGGAACACAGCCGCTCGGAGGAGGTTGTGCTAATGATCCTTGCTGGAGTTGGGGGGAACATTTGAACAAAACGAGCTTAACAGCAAAGGTAGAGCAACCGTTTGAACAAAACAGGAGATTCAGAGAGACCATCGGGCGCCTGGAAGGTGCAGCAGCAAGGCTGACAGCAGCTCGTAGGTCAGCGAGCTGCAGATCAGCAAAAAGAATTAAAAGGACAAAAGTCAGGCCGGGAAGATGTCCTGGAGGGCTGCTCACAGGCTCTGCCTGCTGCAGGGCTGGGTTGGCGTCCCTCGAGCACTGCCAGGTGTGAGCCCCTGCCCCCAAACACACAAGTGTCATAAGAACTTTCCATGACATCAGACAGAGGAGTGACGGTCGTGTCTCACCAGTGGGTCACAAAGGGTCTCGGTGGGAGAGATGGGGTCCACCCTCGGAGTGCCCCTTCCAGCCCCCTGGTAGCCCCTGAGCCTCTAGTAGAGGTGTCCTGTCATCGGCCTGGTGGTCCAGTGGGGGAACAAACTGTCCAGCTGTGGGTGGGGGTGGCACTCGGGCAGTGCGAGCTGGGAGCAACCGTCCAGGTACCTTGAGACCCTGTTCTGCAGTGAGGTGCCCCCAACCCGTGCCCAGGGAGGGGGCTGTGGGGAGGCTGTCGGCCTCCTTGCCAGCCGGACTCTGGCTCTGCCCATCCTCTCTCTGACCCGCCCACGGGGCACACAGCAGTTGCACAGTGCTGGACTCTGGCTCTGCCCATCCTCTCTCTGTGACCCCCAGCAGTTGCACAGTGCTGGCTGCCAGTCCACGTGTCCCCCCTGGCGGGGCACAGCTCCTGGCCTGTGTTGCTTCCCTGCTCCACCCTCGTCTGCGGGGCCAGTGCACGCCAACGAGCCTCGGTCTCACTCACCAGCCAGTGGCGTCTGCCGGCCGCCTCCATCTGCCCACACCGTCACCTCAGCTGTGAGCAGGAGGCGATTGGGGAGGGCCCAGCTTGCCGGGTTTCAGGGGCGGTGTCCAGGACTAGGCCGGCTCTCCCCACTGTCCCCTCCTGCCCGCCCCTGCTCGCCCCGTCCTTGGAGAGCAGCGGCAGCCCCTCTGCTGCAGCGCTGAGGGGTGGGTGTGGGCTGACGTCGCCTCGGCCCCTGCCCCCTCCAGCACCCTGAGTGAGAGCAGCCCTGCACACCCACGGCCGTTTCCCCTGTGCGGCCCTTGGTCTCGCACACAGGGCCGGTGTCCCCACTGCAGAGGAGGGGGCTTGGGGACACTGAGGTCTGAGCCGACCCTGCTGGACTCGGGACCAGCTCCGGGTCATGAGCCCGGCTGACTCTTCCGTCTCGCTCTCAGGTCCCTGCCCCGGCTGCCCCCTCTCCTCTCGCCTTGTCACCATCACGGTCTGCAGCTGCTGGTCTCTGGCTCCCAGCTCTCTTCTCTTCCCAGGTCTCTCTTGGCTTTGGGGCCCCGACCTGGCTGGTAAATGTTAGCGTCCACCCCCAGAGCTGCCCAAGACCAGTTATCGCCGTTGGGGTTGGTGACATCTGCCAGTCAGTAAATCAGTTGGCATTTGGCCCTCACACCTCTCGCCTCAGGCTTCTCCTGGGGCCTTTGGAATGGCGCTATGGCTGGCTGTGTCTGTGTGTGTCAGTGTGTGAGTATATGGTGCTGGCTGTGCACCCCCCGTGTCCCGACACTCGGGATAGACGGCCCAGCCGACAGTGAGGCCCGTCAGCTGTGCCCCCTCCTGCACAGCCGCTGGCTCCAGCGGGGTCCCAGCCTGTACTCCCTCAGCGGGGTCCCTGAGCCTGGGGGGCTGCATGTTTCCACCTTGGTGTACAGGGGTACCCGGACACCCAGCTCAGAGCATGGCCGGTCGCAGTCAGATACTGAGATGGCTGTTGCTTCTGACACAGTTCAGCTGAGCCACGGGTGTTGACGTTGTTAGTATTAATGAGCACCGCCAGAAGCTGCCCGTGTCGGGAGCACCCAGACCTGGGCCGGGCAGAGAGCAGGGCTGGAACACAGGCCAGGGTGCACTGGTCCAGTTCTCACCACGGATGGCTGATTGCCCAGCACACACACAGACACACATATACTCTCCCGCTGACACACAGACACACTCACACATACACACTCACAGATACACATATACTCTCACACTGACACACAGACATACTCACACATTCCACAGACACACTCAGAGACACAGATACACACACAAAGACAGACACACATATACTCTCACACTGACACAGACACACACATACACACTCACAGACACACATTCAGTACTCTCACACTGACACACTCACACCACACACTCAGAGACACAGATACACACACAAAGACAGACACACATATACTCTCCACTGACACACAGACACACTCCCACAGACACATATACTCTCACACTGGACACACAGACACACATACACACAGACATACATACTCTCTCACACTGACACACAGACACACACACACACTCAGAGACACAGATACACACTCAAAGACAGACACATATACTCTCACACTGGCACACAGACACACACATACACACACAGACATACATATACTCTCACACTGACACACAGACACACACTCAGAGACACAGATACACACTCAAAGACAGACACACATATACTCTCACACTGGCACACAGACACATTCACACATACACACTCACAGACACATTCAGTACTCTCACACTGACACACACACACTCAGAGACACAGATACACACACAAAGACAGACACACATATACTCTCACACTGACACACACACACACTCACACACATGTATATGTGTACTCATACACTCACACCTAGCACTGTTGGAGAAAAATCACCAAACACATATGTGCACACACACATACTCGTGCGTGTCACACACACACACACACACACACCACCCCACACACCTGTGAGGGAAAACAACTTTCTTAAGCAACTTTCCAAACAAACAGCAGTGCCCAGGAGTGACCCTGTGGTGGGCCGGTCTGACGTGTGTCCACTCCTGCTAGCCTGGCCGGCTTGGGCACCGCCGCTCAGAAGCTGTTCCCAGAAATCACGTCATACCAGGCTTGGGACTGTCTCCTGGGGAGGGGGAGCCATCTGGAACCTGGGAACATTCTAGTCTCCAGAAAGGCAAAGGACGTCTTTCTGTCCACCACCCCCTTTCCCTCGGGACTCCCCAGGCGTCCCCCACAGCAGTGTGTGGGGGGGGGTCTGCTGGATCTGAGCAGGACCCACACACCACAGCTGACCCTTGCAGCATCACCCCATTTCCCTGCACCCTTGGGCATGCGGCCAATGTCCACTCCCAAAGCTGTCCCCACCGTTGGCCTCCCTAGCCCTGGCGCCCCACCCTGAGCATCCCTTCCCCCTGTCCTGCCCAGAGTGGGCTCAGCCCAGCATGTGGGCGCCTGCCCCTCCGTCTCCTGCCACCCTTCCTCAGTGGCTGGGCTTGCTCGGGCCGCGGGTGCATCTTTTGGGCGCCCCGCTGGACTCTGTCTCGGGCCTCTGAGCACATCCCCGCATGCAGGCCGAGGCCTGACCCTGAGTCCACATGCTTTACGGGTAGCCAGGGGCTGTGGACATCCACACATGGGTGGTGGGTCTGTGTCTCCCGCTCCCTGCCCCTGTCTGTCTGTCTGTCTGTCTGTCCTGCCCCCAGAACCCCAGTGGGTGCATGGGGACCTCGTGACCCCGCTCAGGGCGGGGCGTGCTGCCACAGCGGCGCGGGAGAGCAGGGTCACCCGCCATTGAGGCCCCGCTGAGCTCCCAGGAGCTGCAGGGGCACAGGGCAGTTGGCGGGATCTGCCGGGTCTGGGAGAGCAGGTGAGGGCATCGGGTTTGTGTCTGGTTGTGGGGGGTCACTCGCAGTGCTGGGCCCCCAGGGACTGTGGCAGTGCTGGCTGCAGGGTCAGGCCCAGGGACTCATAGACGCCAGCGGGGGCTTGTCACCGAGCCGAGGGGACATGAGCTGTCCAGGGGGACCTGCCACATCTCCATCGCTCTTGGTGCCCCGAAGGCAGCTCTCTCCAGCCCACAGCTCGCGCCCCCTCCTGCCCTTGCGGGATCTGGACTCGCCTCCTGGACACGGCTCTGCTGGAGTGCCCATGACCCACGATGGTGCCTGGGCAGAGAAGGAAGTTGAGGTTTGGCTCCCAGAAGCCCTGCGTATGGCCTGGCCCGGGGCAGTGGCCCAGCGTCTGGTCACCCTCTCAGCATGACTCAGCACTGGCCGCCTGCTCCTGCTCCCCACTAGCAGCCGGGGCCCCTAACGGGAACCTTTGCGCTCCCTTTGAGAGGAGGTTCCTGTTCAGACGCAATCTCCGCAGCCCCTGGCCTGCGCTGAGGAGTGGGGTCCCCACAGTGATGCGGGAGGGGGGTGGACGGGCCTCAAGCGTGGGAAGCCGCCTGCCTGTGAGCACCGCGGCCTGGGCAGTTCAGCCCCACACGTCCCTCCCGGGAAGGGGCAGGGCGAGGGCCAAGCAGTGAGTTGCCAAGAAAACCCAGTGGGCTCGGGAGGCGGGAGTGCCCACACGCAGGGGGTCACGGGGCGGCCAGCCTGGACGCCCCAGATGCTGCCGCATTCCTGGACGGCGGCACAGCTGCAGGCCAGCTCTCAGAGCGTGTGAGGGGCAGTGAGTGGCGGGACACCACCACCGGCCCTGGAACGCTGCATGAAGGATGGACGGGCCCACCACGTCCCAGCTGCTGCCCCTCGCCCAGGGCTAGGAGCAGACCCTGAGCTGCCTCCCGCCCAGAGCTGGGGGGGGGCAGGGAGGGCCATGGGTGCACATACTCCTCTCCACAGGACCAGGCCGCCTGAGGTCAGTGCTGGGCAGCACCCCTGGACAGGGGCGCCCGAACCACTGGTGGGTGCCAGGCAGAGTTGGGGCGAGTCGGGGCTTCCTGTGAAAGATCAGGGGTTGGGGCAGGCAGGAGATGCTGCTGACCCCGGGGCATCAGGCAGCTGCTCTTTGGGGTTCAGGGCTCCTTGTCTCCCCCGTTTCCTTCCCGCTGAGGGACCCCCAGTCTGCCTGCGTCTCTAGACACTGTCCGGGGGCCTGCAGCTTTGCCATGGCGGGGCCCCTTCCTCTGGGGAGGCGGCTTGGTCTATTCAGAGGGTGACCCAGTTGTTTGGGGAAGGGCAAGGGCGTTTAACGTGGTGTCTTGAGGGATAGGTAGGAGTTGATGGGAAGAGGAAGGACCTAGAGAAAGACCCCCGGAGCCAGGGACATACTGAGCTGGGGTAGCCAGGCCGTGCTGGGGCCCTTCTCTAGAAGACCTCCTGGCCGTGTGTCTGTGTGTGTTGGGGGGCACGGGTCCTGCTCAGGAATCACTCCTGGCAGTGCTTGGAAACCCTGTGAGGGGCTGGGGATGGAACTAGGGTCTGCCAAGTACAAGAGCAGCACTGAGCTCGGGAACCAGGCGTCTCCCCAGCAGCAGCATGGCACCACGTTGAGTCCTGGTACTTCCTGACTCCTCAGGAACCAGCTGGCACAGCCCCTGAGCACAGCTGGGCAGTACCCCATAACAAGAAATAAGAGCAATTTCCTTTTTTGTTTGTTATGTTTTGGGGCCACACCCAGTGATGCTCAGGGGCTACTCCTGGCTCTGCGCTCAGGGAATCCAATCATGGTAGTGCTTGGGGACTAGGTGGGGTGCGGGGTCAGGGTCAAGCCCTGTTGGCGTCCTGCCAGTCGGCGCCCTCCCTGCTGTACCGGTCTCTGATCTCTTTGTCCTTACTGCAGTGCTGTGTAGGGAACAAAGGGCTGGGCGTGGGTAAACGTCAGTGAGGGGAGGAGACCCCTGCACCTTCCTTTCCTGGCAGATGCAGGATTGAAACTTCTCCCTCGTGTGAGCTGTGCCTGTGATGGGGCCTGAGACTGGGCTCGTCCGTGACTGGGCTCATCCCGAGACTGGGGCTGGCCTGTGCCCCTGTGACTTGGGGTAGCCCTGTGACTGGGGCCGGCCTGTGTCCTGTGACTGGGGGTTCGCCCTGCTGACTGGGGCGGCCTGTGTCCTGTGACTGGGGCGCGGCCTGTGTGACTGGTAAGCCCTGTGACTGGGGCTGGCCTGTGACTGGGGGTCGCCCTGTGACTGGGGCGGCCTGTGACTGGGGCGGCCTGTGACTGGGGGCGGCCTGTGTCCTGTGACTGGGGGTCCGCTCTGTGACTGGGGGTCGCCCTGTGACTGGGGCCGGCCTGTGCGCCTGTGACTGGGGCCGGCCTGTGCCCTGTGACTGGGGCTGGCCTGTGCCCTGTGACTGGGGCGGCCTGTGCCCCTGTGACTGGGGCGGCCTGTGCCCTGTGACTGGGGCCGGCCAGTGCCCTGTGACTGGGGCTGGCCTGTGCCCTGTGACTGGGGGCCGCCTGTGCCCTGTGACTGGGGCTGGCCTGTGCCCCTGTGACTGAGGTTGCCCTGTGACTGGGGCGGCCCCTGTGCCCTGTGACTGGGGGGTCGCGCTTCGCGTCTTTAGACCTTGGCACCGTGGCCTCCTTGCAAACAATAAACCCTCCTTTCGTGTTAGGATGCGTGGGGAAACAGCGTCCCGGCTGCTGCGAGCCCTTCCTTCCCTGAGGAGATGCTGCCCGATGAATGGACGCAGGAGGGTGGGAAATGGTTCTTGCCGTTGTAGCTGCCAGTCGGGGGTGACCACCCGCTCCTCTCCATTTCCTGGCCTCCGGAGCAGCTTCCCTGCGGAATGACCCCTGCCCGTCAGTGGCGACTTTCCCTGCCACCACCGTACCCGGCCAGGCGGCGTGCCAGTGTGCCCCCTGCTCTGGGCTGACTTTCAGACCCTTCCCGGCCTTGCCGTAGTTTCTCTTAGTTTTATTTTGCTTATGTTCATTGTTGGGGCTGCCCCCAGTGGGGCCGAGGGACCGTGCAGGGATCAGACTCAGTCCTCACGTGCATTGTGTGGCGCCAGCACTGGGAGCCGACTCCCCATGCAGTGCTCGCCGTGTGGAACCTGAAAACTGCTGTGTTCCAGGGGGCCGCCCTGCACACGCCCAAAGGACCGAGTCAGCAAGGAGAAGGCTCTAAGCGGAGAATCCTGGCCCTGTGCTCGGGAGGGCCGGAGGTTGGGAGGGGGAGGGGAGCAGGCAGGTGCGGGAAGTTTTGGGAACTCCGGAGGGTGCCAGGGTCAGAGTTAGAACAGTTCAGCGGGCGCCTCAGGAAAGGTGGGTTGCTGGTTGTACTCGAGGTACAGGGGTGTCTGCTGGGTGGGCAAATGAGTGACGGTGACAGGACCCCCCAAGAGCCCACCAGGAGGGAGGAGTCAGCGTGGGAGTCTTAGCGGGGGCAGCTTCTTGAGACTTGGGCACTCGTCTTGGGTCCTGGGCACCATTCAGGGTGGAGGTGGGCAGGGAGATGGAAAGGGGAGGTGAGGCGGGGCTGGGGACGGCCTGCGCAAGCTTGTCCACATCTGATGTATAGAGGGGACCTGGGAGGAAGGGCGGGGCGGGGTAGTGGCCACGGAGGCACTGACCACTGGTGCCCTTGTTTTGCAGGGCCCCCACCTCCAAGGACAGCAGCAACGTAGAAGAAGAAGAAGAAGACGGTGAGTTTCCAGCTGCTCTGCCCTGGACCTTTCTGTCTCACCGGAGGTTGTGTCCTTGACCAGACCTGGGGACAGGAATGCGGCTCCTCCCCGTCTGGCTCGGCCTGCGCCCAGTAGTGACCTCTGCAGCAGGGCAGGGGCGCGGCCGTCTGTCGAGACCAGCTCACCGTGCCCATGTCCTGTGCTGGCGGGACTCGCCGCTGTGGGGGGGAATGCCAACCCCAGGCTCCAGCGGGCGTCTGTCCCTGATTCCTGCCACTCAGCTCTGCACAGAAAGCGCTAGAGCCATTTCATGCCTGTGTCCGGAAAAAAGTAGACTCTTATTTGACTTTTGTTTTCGCTTTTTTTTAAATACTTTATTATACCACCATGAGATATATAATTACAAAGATGTTCATGTTTGGGTTTCAGTCATAGTGTTCCAGCACCCATCCCTCCACCAGTGCCCACTTCCACCACCAATGTCCCGATTCCCTCCCCCACCAGCCTGCCTCTATGGCAGGTTCTTTTATCTCGTATCTCTCTTTTTCTCTCTCTCTCTCTCTCTCTCTGTCTCTCTCTCTCTCTCTCTCTCTCTCTCTCTCTCTCTCTCTCTCTCTCTCTCTTCCTTCTCTTACACATTGTGAATTGCAATACATACATTTAGAGGTTATCCAGTGTATCTTTTTGCCTATATTTAATGCTCAGTGGTGAGAGTGAGCAACCTTGTCCCTGATCTTGGGGAAAGGCTTTCAGTTTTCCCCATTGAGGATGATGCTCACTGTGGGCTTTTTTTCTCTTTTTCTGGGTCACACCCGGCATTGCTCAGGGATTTCTCCTGGCTCTGCACTTAGGAATTACTCTGGCGGTGCTCGGGGGGACCATATGGGATGCCAGGGATCAAACCCAGGCGGCACGGGCCGGCCGCATGCAAACAAGCGCCCTACCTGCTGGGCTATCACTCTGGCCCCATCGCTGTGGGCTTTTGATAGATGGTTTTGACTATATTGAGGAAGGTTCCTTTGATTCCCATTTTATGGAGGGGTTTTATCATGAACAGGTGCTGGATCTTGTCAAATGCTTTCTCTGCGTCTATTGATAGGATCATATGTTTTTTTTTTCACTCATTGACATGATGTATTATGTTGATTGATTTGTGGATGTTGAACCATCCTTGCATTCCCAGGATGAATCTACTTGGTCACTATCACTATCACTATCTTCCCGTTAATCATCTATTTGCTAGAGTGGGCACCAGTAATATCTCCATATGTCCCATCTTATGCTAGTAGAACCCAAAGGCATCACCCCGCTCAGGAACATAAAGAGCCTCAAACAATTATATTGTCACGGGAATGACCTAATATAAATGTTACTAGTTATTTGGCATATCAAATACCACGCGACCAACTTTTACCAGGCTTGGTCATGATGTATAATCTTTTTGATGAGTCTTTGGATTGTTTGCTAGTATTTTTGTGAAAGATCTTAGCATCTGTGAACATCAAGGAAATTGATCTGTATTTTCTTTTAGTATTGTCTCTGCCAACTTTGGGTATCAGGGTGATATGTGTCTCGTTGAAGCTATTTGGGGAGAGTTTCTGTTTCTTCTGGAAGAGCTTGACTAGCAGTAGGTCCTCCTTAAAAGGTTAAGAGAGTTTCTGTTTCTTCTGGAAGAGCTTGACTAGCAGTAGGTCCTCCCTAAAGGTTCGTGTTTTCGCTTTTTGGGTCACATTTAGCAGTGCTCATGATTTCTTCCTGACTCTGTGCTCAGCGAAAAAAGCCCTTGACCCGTTGTGTGTGTGTGTGTGTGTGTGTGTGTGTGTGTGTGTGTGTGTGTGTGTGTGTGTGTTGGGTCACACCTGGCGATGCTCAGGGTTACTCCTGGCTCTTTTGCTCGGGAATTACTCCTGGTGGTGCTCAAGGAGGACCATATGGGGTGCACGGATCGAGCTCTGGTTGACCTGCATGCAAGGCAAAGCGTCCTACCCGCTGTGCTGTCGCTCCAGCCCCATTGCTTTACTGGGGCCACGCCCACACTGTGCAGAGTGGAGGCGGGGGCGGTGTCAGGGTCGAACACATGCTCAGCCAGAGCCCTGTGCGGGGGCCCCCGGCCCCCTAGCTGCTGCCCTGTCCCTGGGCGCGTCCTCGATTCCTGTGCAGTCACAGCCTGCCCGAGCTGAGAGGCTCATTCGGCGGCCGCCCCAGTGCTTGTAGTCGCACCTGGTCACACCTGTGCCTCGGCCACCGTGCAGCTTCCAGTCTGCCCCTGCCGGTCCCAGACCCCCACAGCCGCCGCCATCTCTTCAGTTCACAGATCTGCCTGTTGGCGGCGTTTCCTAGAGCTGTGCTGCCTGGCTTATGCTACGGCCAGGTCTCCCCCTCCACGGAGGAGCGGGCTGTGGGTACCTCTTGCTTTTCATGGACCAATGTGCTGGGGGTTATCGGGCCCCATACCCCCTCACCCCGCGTCAGGACGTCTCAGTCGGAGGGAGCCCTGAGCACGCCAAGTGAGGCCCAAACTCCAGAGGAAAACAACATATTTACAAGAACATTCGGGAACTCTAAACATCTGAGCTGGTGGGACGAGGCCAGTGTGGGGGGCCAAGCCTGTCCGACTCCGCACCACCACAGGCTGCCCCTCCCTTTCAGCCACTGGGGTCAGGAGGGGCGGTTTGGGCTTTTTTTTTTTTCTTTTGGGTCACCTGGGGATGCTCAGGGGTTCCTCCTGGCTCTGTACTCAGGAATCACTCCTGGCGGTGCTTTCGGGGGGGACCATATGATGCTGGGGATCGAACGAGAGTCAACTGCGTAAGGCCAGCACCCTCGTGCTGTGTTATCGCTCCAGCCCAGGGTTTGGGCTTCTTGAAGGCTGCCAGAGAGGGCCTGGGACAGGAGGAAACAGTGAAGCTGGCAGGAGCCACGAGGCAGAATTGTCAGGAAAGCTCAGCCGTAACTGCCGTACAGGGCCTCAGCCCGTTTCTCGATGGTCTTTTTCCTGCAGCCAAGTAGCTTCTAAACTTTGTACACTCCCCGCCGCGCACACACTCGTGCACACAATGTGACGGCAGAGGGCGCACCCGGCCCAGGGTCCATCTTCTGCACCAAGACGCCTCCAAAGCAGCTGAAGCTGGGGGCAGGGCCAGGGTTCCCGGGCCACCATGGAGCCTGGCGCTGCCCCTCTGGGCTTTGCTGACCCCAGCTGGCCTTTCGCTGACCCTCGTGTCTGGCGTCCCAGGGCGGGAACATCGTGCGTGTTCTGGCTCCCAGGCAGGGGACAGCTGAGGAGTTCGCCAACCGCCTGTCAGGGCCGCACCGCTATGGGATACCGGGCATGGCCGCGGACCCGAGAGTATGACCTGGTGAGCCCGTTACCCCGGATCACGTCACATGCTGGGCAATCTCTGAGGAAATAGCCTGCACCCCAAGGGCCCCAGGGATGGGGTGAACCGGCCTGCCTGGGATCTAGGTTCACTTCACCTGCTGCCTGGGCACTACCCCCCGGACCCTTCAAGACAGAGAACTAGGCTCTCACGAGCCAGCCCGTGGACCCGGTGAGGGACAGATGCAGCTAACTGGAGGGCATCACGCTCACTCGGGCCCCATGCTGCCCCAGGCCGACCTGAGTAGCCTGGCGAGGATCAAAACTCACTGGCCGTGTTCTGCATGGCCACCTATAGCGAGGACCCTACCAGGACAAACCCACAGGACTTCTAGACTGGCTGTAGAGGCGGACCCGCCCTGACCTCTCCGAAGTCCAGTGCAGCGGTAGAGTCCCTCCCTGGGCTTCACAGTGCTGCCCCACTTTCTAAACCTGGAAGCAGGAGGCACCCAGCTATTGGGCTGTCACCGAGTTGTCCCGCCCAGCAGGTGGGGAGGTATGGACGCTGCTCAGGGCTGAGCCTATAAAGGAGATCAAGCCCTCCGCCAGCACTCTGGCCACCGTGGCCCAGTTGCTTGCCCCTCGGACACGAGGGTCGGCAGTGGGGAGGTCGCCCAGAGGCTACCTCAGTGCCTGCAGCAGCCAGCCACAACCCAGCGCCGGTTCACACACAGGAGTTCGGTCTGGGGGAACCAGGCGTGCGAGCACTTCAGCGCCGTAGGCAAGAAATGCGTGGACAAGCGGCTGGAGCAGCTATTGTGCCCAGCGCATCTTCGATCTAGGCATGGGTGACGCGGCGGCAAGAGTGAGTGTCGGGGCCGCCACCGCTCTGCAACCTCAGTCCGTGACTCCCCACGCGACCCCACACCGCGGCCTTCCCACATCCTCACGGGCCTCCACGCAGTGCAAGACGTTTCTGGCACTCTGCCTAAGTGGGGGCGGAGAGGGCCAGCGCCTGGAAGCCGGGCGAAGCCAACGGCACAGCCACCGTCCCCAGCCTAGAGGAGGACTTCATCACGTGGCGCGAGCATTCTGGGCGGTGTGCGAAGCGCTTCGGGTGGAGGCCACGGGTGGCTGAGCCAGGTGAGTGGCGTGCAGGGAAGTGCGAAGGCAGAGAGCGGGCGGGGCCCCAACTCCCTCCTCATGCTCCCTCCCCCTCTGCAGCGTGCGCCCGTATGAGCTGGTGTTGCGCACAGACATGGACGCGGCCAAGGTGTACACGGGGAGATGGGCCGCCCTGAAGGCTACGAGAACCAGAAACCGTAAGTGTGGGGCCAGGCCTAGGCCGTCCCGTCGCACATGGGCGGGGAGACAGGCCCCATCAGCCCTCTGCAATCGTAGCCCTGTGGATGCGGCCCGAGGCTGATGCTGTGCCGGGGTGTGGCTCTCCCAGAACTAGCCTGAACTTTGGCCAAGGCTTCCCTTGCAACCTGCTCAGTGTGTGGAGGGAGCTGGTGTGCTGCGGCCACTCAGCCTTTGACTTGCACTGTACTGGGTGTGTCAGGTGTCTACTTGAGGGGGCAGGTGGGCCAGCTTTCTACCCGCTCTGGGGAGTTGAGGGAGCTCTCTGGGGGTGGGCTGCAAGAGCCCCCTGGCTACTACCATATCCTCAAAGGCCGCAGAGCCAGCCAGAGTGCCCCATGCATGTGACAGAAGGGCCAGGCGCAACCAACCGACCAGTATCCCACACAGCCCCTTCGATGCAAGAACCCGTTCCTAACGCGTCACCACCAACGGAAGCTGAACCAGGGCTGGAGGCGCCTCATGCACCTCGAACTGGACATCTGTCTAAGATATCAGAATTTGGCCCGTCTCTGCCCGCTGACCTCCTGCTGCCCCCACCCCCATGACCCTGCCCCTACCCCACCCCAGCCCTGCCTCTGCCCCACCTCCCACGGCTGCGCACTCCACTGGCCTATGTCTCACTCCGGTACAGATCCGGAACCGCGTGGCTGTGTGCCCAACTCTTGACCCTGCCCTGGTCCAGCAACTTGGCGGCGGGATCACAGGGGCTGACCTGGGAAGCGTCGTCATGTCCCTGAACAACCTGGGCGGTGGCCCCACACGTCAGCCAGCCGCCCTCCGAATCCGGGCCCCTCGGGTTCCCCAGGCCTGTACAGGCCTC
>JAJIBD010034906.1:0-41091 GCA_021461705.1 Cryptotis parvus
CGGTTATAAAACACGTATTTTGTGTTTGTGAGACTATTAAGTGCTATATATAGTTTTGGTGTGTTTTTTGGGGCCGCGCCCGGCAGTGCTCAAGGATCATATGGGGTGCTCAGGGGATCATATGGGGTGCCAGGGATCGAACCCAGGTCAGCCTGGACAAGGCAAACCCTTTTCTCTCTCTGTTTTCTCTCTGGTCTTCAGGTGCTTCATGTTTTCTTAAAAAAAATCACAAAAAATGCAGAAAGTAGTGACCGTCCCGCAGAGTCCCTTACAGTGAGACCAGAAAACAAAAATCCTTGCTGGTGGTGAGGATGTTTTCCAAGTCTTTGTTCATGTTTTATTATTCACGCTTCTTTTCCCCTAAAAACAACAGGCACGTGGGGGGGTGGGGTGGGGGTCCATTGGGTGGTGCTCAGAGGCTATCTCTGGACTCTGGGCTCAGAGTGACCCCTGGTGGTGCTAGGCGGGACTTTGAATCGGGGCTGTTTTGATGCAGCCGCAGTGCAGAGTGCCTCACCTGCTCAGGGCTCTCCGCCCCTCAGACATTTTTCTCTCAGTGAGCTTTATTTGGCTTTTTGTTTTATTTTGGTCCACACCTGGCAATGCTCAGAGTTTACTTCCGGCTCTGCGTTCAGGAATTACTCCTTGTAGTGCTCAGGGACTATAGGGATGGGGGGGGGGTCGAACTCCGGAGGCCCACATGCAAGGCAAACGCCCTTCCCGCTGTGGGGTTGCTTTTTATCACCCAGCATGATGTCTTCCGCATCACTAAGGAAAGATGTACCTCTTTTTTTCCTTTTTGGGTCACACCCAGGGATGCTCAGGGGGTTACTCCTGGCTCTGCACTCAGGGATTACACCTGGTAGGTCTTGGGGACTGTATGGGATGCTGGGGATCGAACCCGGTTGGCCTCATACAAGACAAACGCTCTCCCGGTGTGCTATTGCTCCAGCCCCATGCACTTCTTCTAAAAAGGGAAGAACTTACAAATGACAGACTATTTCTGTCACCAGTATTTGGGGTAGGGGTGCATGGAGTTTGCTGTTTCTGCATTCTGCTGCAGCGAATATGTTCTAGAAATACATGAACTGGGCAGCGAGTATTCTTCCTAAGCTCTCACTTGGCACTCACGCGGAGGAGGATCATCCAGAGGAGAGTGCGTGTGAGTGAATGAGCCAACTCCCATTGAAATGGGCACCTCGGGCCAGAGCTATGGCACAGCAAGTCGGCACTTACCTTGCACGGGGCTGACTTGATTTAATCCCTGGAACCCCATATGGCCCCTGGAGCCCCTCAGGAGTGATCCCTAAGTGCAGAGCCAGGAGTAGGTCCTGAGCACAGCCTCAGCCAGCGTCTTGCTTTGGTTTTTGTTTCTGAGTCAGACCTGGCGGTGGTTGGGGGGCTGCTCCCAGCTGGTCGGTGACTGGCACCCCATGTTTCCTCCCTGCAGAGCAAATGTCCCCCTCCGTTGAGCCAACTCTCCGGCCCCGGAATCATTTAGGGGAAGAGATTTGAGTCACACCCCGGCCGTGCTCAGGGCTGACGCCTGTGCCAAGCACACACCTTAACCCCACATACATCTGTCGCCCCTGAAACAATCACTATGAATTCAGAATTCCAAGGCTCAGTTGGAAACTAGTTGGTGCCTGCAGTGATGCTCAGATTTCAGGAAAACACGCTTGGTTTTCGTGCCGTGTGGGGCGTCCCTGTGTGTGTGTAGTACCCACGCTGTGTACCTCGAGGTCTGGTACCCCAAGAAGACAGATATGTCTGTGCTACCTAGGCAGGTGGTGGACCCTTTTCCCACGTGTCACACCCTAGTCTTGGTCTCTGGGGTCCCTCATTCCTCCCAGGCTGTGTTGGTGCATGCTCTGAGTACAAAAGATTCTTGGGCTGCGAAAGGGACAATTCCCAGCTCACAGAGTCACGGAACTGCCTGAGCGCACCAGCCCATAGCTCAGCCTTTGAAGGGTCTGTGCCCTTGTGTAGGTCTTGCTGGACATTGCGTCACATATAAGAAACCTGTGTCTAACAGAGGACACTGGCTTGCTGTGACCTTGTGGGTTTTTCGGGGGAGGGGGAGCACAGTGATGCTCAGGCTGACTCAGTGACTCCTGGCTGTGCCCAGGGGACTCTAGAGGATGCCAGGGATCAACGCAGGGCAGCCACATGCCAAGGCTGAGGACTGTGGCACGCTCCTGCCCCCCATTGCTCACGCTTTGTCTGACGGGGATTCAGATGCACCGGGCAGTGGGGCGCAGCAGCCCTGTGAGAGGTGACTGTTGTTCAGTAGCGTCACGGGCACCAGCCACCTGGGCCTTGTTTACTGCGCCAGTGAAGTGGGACAAAGAGTCCCAGCTTGCCCGCCCCGGAGCGTGGTGCTGGCGTGGCGTTCCCAGCCCAGAGAGGTCCCCGATTTTGGTGACGTCTCTGTCCCCAGGAATGGCACTTAAAGCACTTGTGTGGGCCTCGGGGCTGAAGTGTTCCACCACTTGAGAATCCCGAGAGGAGGGTGTGGCATTGGTGGGGAGCTGAGGTGGTGACCCCTGTGCCCCCTGCAGGGTCACTGTCTAAGAGGCCCTCGCAGGTGCCATCCCAGGGAAGCAGCTGAGGCTCCCCAGAAAGGTGACATCTGAAGGGGTCCATAGGGGCCCCAGGCCCGGCAGGTGGAGTTGTGGGGGCTGAGAGGTGTGTTTCTTTCCTTCTTGGGGCTCTGCTCCCATCTTCTGCCCCTGCAGCCTGGGGGTGACCGTTTGTGGTCATGTGGTGTGTCCAGGGCGCGCGGAGACTGGGCCCCGGGCAGGCTGGTGGTGAGGCAGATTCGGGTGCCTGGAGTTGGGCCCTTCAGGGGCAGCTGTACCCTCTCCAGATGTCTCCGGCTGAGCCGGATCTGAAGGGGCCGAGTGGCTGCCCCGAGATCTCCCGTGGTGTCACATGGGCCCAGAAAGCTCCTGTCCACAGGGACGCAGGGATGTGCCCACAGGCCTGGACGGGCTGGTTGTCACTTTGCCTCGGATTCTGTCTCCTTCTAATCTCCTACAGTTTTATCTTCTGGGCCTGCCCCTGGCCCTGGCCGCCCCACCCCACCTTCCACGTTGCCTCTGGTGCTTATGTAAGTGCTCTGTGAGCTCCAGATCACGTTCCAAGGCCCGACGGGTCTGTACAAAGGTTTGAGGGCTGAGCAGGGACACGTGAACTTGGGCTCACCTCTGAACCCAGACTTGTTGACTGTATCGGGAGCCCAGTAGAGGTCAGTTTTCAACACTACAAACAGGGCTGGTGGTTCCGGGATGCCTAGGCCAGACTCCAGCCAATGGCGCCTGGCTGCTCTCAGAGGGCGGGTTTGGGTTTGGCTGGGGAGCTGGCCAGGCTCTGGACGGGATCCCATCAGGCCTCTGTGGTCCGTGAGGAGCAGTTACCGCTTGAGATTGTTTAAGAAACCGGTGTTCCTTGGCCTGTAGACCCCGTCCCTTTACACAACGCCGTTTGCCAGCCCCAGTGGTCACAAGGCCCAGCAGGGGTGCCAAGGCTCGCCCACCGCCACCTCCTTCTGCTTTTTGGGAACCCCAACAAGGTCTTTCCTGTTTGTGGCCTGCCCGACTCCCACCCCCTTCTCTGGGTCAGGAATCTCCTGGTCCCTGGACCTCTTCCCTTAATGCCAGCCCCCTTCTCAGCTCTGTCCATGGTACTGCGCACCGTCAGATTGAGCTCAAAGCCCTTGTAGTTGCTCCGGCTGCAGGGCCGGAGTGATAAAACAGTGTGGAGGGCATTTGCCTTGCACGCAGCCGACCCAGATTCGATCTCCGGCACCCTATATGGTCCCCCAAGCACCACCAGGAGTGATTCCTGAGTGCAGAGCCAGGAGTAACCCCTGAGCCTCGCTGGGTGTCACCCAAAATGGAAAAAAAGAGAGAGACTCCATCCGCTCTGCTGGGTTTCGAGGGCTGGATTTCCAGACCCACACTCTCAGCAAGGCCATGTGCCCGTGCAAGAGCCAGCAAGCTTCGCCACTTACAGATTGTTTATCTTAATGCAGCAACAGCCAAGTGTGAGCCACTGGTGGTACGCGTGGCGCGTAGTGTGGTTCTGATGGTTTGTTTTGATTTGGGGGCCACACCTGGCCATGCTCAGGGGTTATTGCTAGCTCTGCACTCACGGGGACCATATGGTTGCTGGGGATTGAACCTAGGTTGGCCTTGTGCAAGGCAAGCGCCCTCCCTGCTGTCCTGTTGCTCTGGTTTCAGTATGTTAACTGGACTCTGAGTTGGTCAGGGGCAGCTGTTCGAGGGCAGCCGAGGTACCACGATGCGGGAGGCTCAGCTAAGCCAGGTGGGATGGGAATGGGGCAGGTGATGTGATGACCAACCCTTGGCCTTAGGATTGCAAAACCCAGATGACCAAGCAACGGCCAAGGTGTGGTGGGAGGGCGTAGAGGTGGAGTCAGGACTGAGTCAGGCACACGGGGTGGCAAAGGTGCCACTGTCCCTAGGTAGCTCGGAATCAGAAGACAACACACTGCAGCCAGGTTACCTGAAGTACAATAAACACAGAACCAAAGAGCTTAAGAAAAAGATCCCAGGAAACAAAGGTGGGCGGCATGGCCAGCCTCACTGGACAAGGAGGCCACTGGGTTACTGGGCCTCTGCACAAGCCTCGGGCCCAGGCCGTGAGCTGTGTCACGCTCATGTGTTTAAAGGAGCATTCGAGGGGCCGAAGCAATAGTCCAGCGGGTAGGACGTTTGCCTTGCACGCGGCCGGCCCATGCCGCCCGGGTTTGATCCCGGCATCCCATATGGTCCCCCGAGCACCGCCAGGAGTAATTCCTGAGTGCAGAGCCAGGAGAAACCCCTGAGCATCGCCGGTGTGACCCAAAAAAGCAAAATAAATAAATAATAAATAAAAAATAAAGGAGCATTTGAGCAGAAGAAAAGCAGAAACAGAAAAAGAGAAAGAGGGAGAGAGGGGGAGGGAGGGAGAGAGGGAGACAGAAAGCAAGAGAGAGGGAGAGAGGAGGGAGGAGGCTGGGAGGGAGAGGTGTTCTGGGCTCAGGCTTACAAGAGCAAAGCTAGTCTTTCAGTGAGACCATTTCCACAGTGGGCTGGAGGGATATTCCAGCCCGGAGGGCATTTGCCTTGCACGTGGCCAAACCGGTTTCCATCCCGGCATCCCATAGGGTCCCCCGAGCACCACCAGAAGTGATTCCTGAGTGCAGAGCCAAGGGTAACCCCTGAGAGTGTTGCCAGGTGTGGCCAAAAAGCAGCAAGAAAAAGGGGCTGTTTTCGCCAGTCAGCTGGTTGGGCTTGGCCTCTGGGCTGCCATCTGTACCCATGAACCCAAACTCCATCCCTTTGTAGCATGCCATGAATTTCCTGCCAGTGGGGCCAGACCAATAGATAGCACAGCGGTTAGGGCGTTTGCCTTGTGCGTGGCCAACCCGAATTCGATTCCCTTGGCATCCCCCTGAGCACTGCTAGAGTAACCCCTGAGCATGCCGGGTGTGACCCAAAAAGAAAGAAAAAAGGAAAGAGTTTCCTGCCCTTGTCAGCCGAAGCACTGAGGTCATCCCACGTTCAGTGCTCCGTTGCCTCCTGCCCATGGGGGATGCTGCCTCACGGTGGGAGTGAGGGTACACAGCTGGGCAACAGCCCTTCCCCCGTGGCTATTAGTCTCTGGTTGTTACTGGAGGGTCTGTCTGGGACTTGGTTAGTGTGTGTCTGTGCGCACTCCCTGAGAAAGTGGCTGTTTGCCTCTGCAAGAGAGCTGTGAGGCACACAAACCCTGTTTATCCTGGGATTTTTGCTCACTGATTTTGGCGTGTGATTGGTAGGTCTGCCTGCAAGGAGAACAAGGGCTCTCCAGAGCAGAAAAAGGCAGAGAGAGAGAGAGAGAGAGAGAGAGAGAGAGAGAGAGAGAGAGGAGAGGAAGATCTCTTACTGCTGTATGAATCTTATGTAACTCTCTCCTCTCGTTCTCTCTCTCCCTCTCGTTCTCTTCCCTCTCCCCACTAAGTTTATTTGTTGGGATTTTGCAGTGAGGAAGAGCTGCCTCCCCCCCCAATTTACTTGGATTGTGTCATTAGGGACTTGTGCCTGGTTGTTTATTCTGTGGCTAAGAGCACATTATCTGCCTAGTGGAGGAAGAGGAAGCAAAGGAAAGTTTAGATCTGCCAAGAAGAAGAAAACACTTTGAAATGATCAAGGAGCCGTAAAACTTTCCCTCTCCAGCCGGCTCCCCATGGCTTCTGGGTGGGCAGGAAGGCATCCATGGCAGCAGTGGGAGACTCCCGGGAAGGCGATGTTAGCCCCAGGTGAGACAGACTCACACAGTCCCTGTCAGAAGCACGGTGGCGCTGCGGGCCCACAGGGGAAGGCACATCTACAAACTCCCACAGATCTGGAATGCCCTGATGGCCAGGAGAGTCAGGAAAAGGAAGCACCGGTCTGACGACAAGCTCCTGATTGTGAAACGCAGTGCAAAGGCAAGCGAGGCAGCCTTGGGCAGGACAGAGAGCCGGGAGCCCCCAAGTGCTTTCTTACGGGAACCGCACCTGGCCGTGCTTGGGCGGCGGGGAGCCACTGCTGTCGGTGTGGCCTGGTGCCAGCTGGCAGGGCTCGGCCCGAGATACGAAGGCCCCACGTAGTACAGGGATCAAACTCCAGGCCTTGCGCTGAGCTGTCTCCCCAGGCCCCATGGTAGTCACTGTGATGAGGGTCGCTAGGGAAGGGATAGTTTGTTAATGGTGCTGGACAGCTGGATAGCCACATGGAGGGAATGGATGTGGGCCGCTGCCTCGCCCCGCGCAAGGGTCAGCTCAAGGGTGACAAAACCAAGTATAAGAGACAGAAGTCCCCAGCCCCGGACACTCCAGGCATCCACCTGTAAGAGACTGCAAAGCCAAACCATACAAGGGAAGATAATTGCAAGTGACGGCTCTTATAAGGACCTAGTATCTTGAGTAGACATACGAAGAGCAGTCATAATGCAATAAAAAAATAACCAAATCAGTGAGTTAAAAATGGAACAAAAGGGCTGGAGTGATAGCACAGCGGGTAGGGCGTTTGCCTTGCATGCAGCCGAACCGGGTTCGATCCCCCGGCATCCCATATGGTCCCCGAGCACAGCCAGGAGTAATTCCTGAGTAAAGAGCCAGGAGTAACCCCTGAGCATCGCTAGGTGTGACCTAAAAAAGCAAAAAAAAAAAAAAAAAACGAAGTTGGGCTGGAGAGTGTGGCTCAGTGGTGAACTATGGTCTTACATGGCTGAGGCCGTGAGTTCAATTCAGGCACTGTCAAAAAAAAAAAATGAAAGCAAAACAAAACAAGTAACAACATCCCCCACCAAAAAAATAAAAACAAACCCACAAAAAAATAAAAATAAAATCCCAAAGACAAAAAACAACTAAGGACTCTGATAGACGCCTCGAAGGTGGAAGTGATCCGGCGGAGGGAGAGGTGCTCTGCACCCTCAGTTAGGAAATGCAAGGTCCCACAGACCTGAGCAGCCACGAGCCAGGTGCCACTTCTGACCCTCGTGGCTGGTTGCTTCAAATGCAAAACGTCAGTAAGTGGCGGGATTGTACGCATCGGAGAGTGTTGTCGGGGCCGGAGAGCTGTGTGGGGGCCTGGGAGACGCATCGGAGAGCTTTGTGGGGGCCGGAGAGCTGTGTGGGGGGCCGGGAGACGCCCTCAGGCTGTATCTCATCAGGCCGCCTTGTACTTTGCTTGCTGGCACCACACAGTCCCTGAGCACTGCTGGTGTGGCCCCCAAACCAAAAGTAGGTAAACAATGCTGGTGTTTTGTTATGGAAAAGTTTGGCATTTCCTAAATTCCTTAAGCAAAGAGAGGCCAGCAAATCCACTTGTTAAATACCCATGAGAGGGCCAGAGCGATAGTCCAGCAGGGAGGCCATGCCTTGCACATAGCCGACATGGGTTCGATTCCCAGCAGCCATAGGGTCCCCTGAGCACCGCCAGGAGTAATTCCTGAGTGCAGAGCCAGGACTAACTCCTGAGCATTTCTGGGCGTTACCTCCCCCCAAAAAAATCCTCAAGAGAACCAAAAGCAGCTTCTCAAGTGATTGACACATGAGTGCAGCCGCGTTACTGCTCACGAGCCCACCATAGAGGCAGTGGACAGACCCTCCGCCGGCCAGGCAGCCAAGAGGAGTGTGTTCGTGAAGGCTAGTACTAGCCCTCCAAGGAGGAGTGCGTTCGTGAAGGCTAGTACTAGCCCTCCAAGGAGCAGAGCAGTGCCAGGGAGAGCCCGGGAGCGGAGTGCAGACGTGGCGTGCAGCAGGCTGCGTTCGAGCTCGGCACTGCTTGGTTCCGCCACCACACACACAGCTTAGCACTAAGGGATCCAGCCCCCCACCCCCACCCCAATAAAAAGCAAAGTGCGTGAATCTTGAGTCCTTTCTGCAGGGTGAAAGAGGTCACGTAGCCGCGTGGTGTGTCCCTAATCTTCCACAGCCCTGACCAGCCCTGACTGTTCTAGACGAGGGAAGGGGCTGGGCAGATGGAGAAAGTCAGGCACAGCTTTTCTTTTGGGGGTGACAGCAGAGTGGCGGGCGCACAGTGTGACTGTGCCGTGGCAAGTCTCGTGGCTCTCCGCTCTGTCAGGGTCTCTCAGGTGGGCCCCACGCGCCCCAGTCAGTGAGGGCGTCTGGCCGCTTTGTGCACACGTGCCCGCAGGAGCCCCTCTCTCGGGCGGTCCCTCCGTTGGCCGCCTCCACAAGATGTTTCAGGCTTTCCTTTGCCTCCCAGGATGTACCTGGGTTCTGACCATGGAGCCCCGTGGGGTCCCCTGAGTCTTACCACGTGTCTGAGCTCAGAGCCAGGAATAAGCCCTGAGCCCTGCCAGAACAGAAAAAGGTCTGGAGAAACCGTCCAGTTCCCTTGCATGAAGCCCACCCAGGTTTGAGCCCCTGGTTACAGGCTCTGGAGAGATAGTGCAGCAAGTAAGGCATTACGTAGCCTTGCATGTGGCCGGCCTGTGTTTACTCCTTGGCACCCCACATGGTCATCTGAGCCCATCAGGAGTGATCCCTGAGCACAGCTGGGTGTGCCCCCAAAACAAACAAAAGCCTAAGGCAATAAGCAGCAATATTCATGGCTCTGTCTGGTGGCGGCTTTGTGGGATCTGTGCTCCCCCTGTGTCGCCAGCCACTCCCCCCGCACTGCACTGCCACCCCCGTGGACAGGACAGTAGCTGGAGGGCGCCTTCCTGCTGTCCCCCGCAACCTCTGCCACTGTCCTGTGGCCCTCCAGCAGGAGCCCTTCCCGCTGGGATCCAGCACCTCCATCTCCAGTGCTCGGCTGGCGCCCAAGCCATGGTGGGCTCACCTGCATTCCCAGTGTCCCGAAGGCACCTGGCTGGCTGGGTACAGGGCACACTGGGAGAGGGTGGCCCTGAGTGAGCTGCCCTGTTGTGCTACGCTGTTGTGTGTGTGTGTGTGTGTGTGTGTGTGTGTGTATATGCATGCCCCAGCTTGCTGCCTGAGCCTGGGGGTTCTCACACTGACACCCCTCCCCGCTACCGATGTTTTATAATCTAGTGGGCTGACACCGGGTCTGCTTTGTTCCCCTTGATATGAGGCTGTTCTGTCCTGGAGAAATTCCACAGTCAGCAGCCACTGGAAGCCGAGGCTTCCTGTCTGCAGGGATTGGAGGGAGGAGCTGAACACCGAACATATGCTCTCCGAGCCAGGCAGTGAACGGTTGCCCTTGTAGGCTGTTTTCCTTGCCCAAACTGCTGCACCTGCCGGGCCACCAACTAGTATACGTTATGGCCACACCAGAGCTGTTTGGACAGAGGTGCCGTGTTTATCCTTGAGGACCGCGTGCATGGTCCACTGGTGTCGGGCGGTCAGACCCAGCGTCTGGCCTCGTGTGCTTGGTCCTGGGGGCCAGGCACAGTGGCCATGGCAGGTGATTCCATCCCTCTGATGTCGGATGTTGGGCAGGAACGAGAGCGGGTGTGCTTAGGTTCTGCTTCAGGGCTGTCTACCTTTGCAGAGTTTCTTCAGCGGGGGTGTATATCTTTGTTTCTGATTAGAGGCTGCGCCCAGCAGTGCTTGGGGGCTGCTCCTGGCTCTGTGCTTAGGGCTTGCTCCGGCAGCACTCAGGGTCGCCCTACTCCTGACCCTAGTGCTGGGCATTGAAACAGGGTCTTCCACATGCAAAGCATGTGCTCAGCATGTGTGTCTGGGATGTATTTTAAACTTCATTTTTTTTTTTTTTTTTGCCTTTTTGGGTCACACCCGGCAATGCTCAGGGGTTACTCCTGGCTCTGCACTCAGGAATTACTCCTGGCGGTGCTTGGGGGACTATATGGGACGCGGGGAATCGAACCCGGGCCGGCATGGGCCGGCCGCGTGCAAGGCAACGCCCTACCTGCTGAGCTATAGCTCCGGCCCCTTAAACTTCTTTTTTGAAGTACTTTTTTTTTTTTTCTTTTTGGGTCACACCCGGCGATGCCTCCCTCCTGGCTCTGCACTCAGGAATTACTCCTGGCGGTGCTCGGGGACCATATGGGATGCCGGGGATCGAACCCAGGCCGGCATGGGCTGGCCGTGTAAGGCAAACGCCCTACCCGCTGGGCTATCACTCTGGCCCCCTTTGAAGTACTTTTGGATTTTCTCAAAGTGGCAGAAATTTTCTGCTTCAAATTCAAGGACCCTGTGGGATGCTGGGGACCGAACCCGGGTTGGCTGCGAGCACGGCCAACCCCTCCCCCACTGTGCTACGACTCTAGCCTTGGCATTTCCTTTTTCGTCTGTTTTGTTTTGGGTCCACCCCTGGTGCCAAAAGTCACACACTTGGGCCTTACTCCGTCCGGTTCGGTGCCCAGGGGACCCAGGTGGTGCCGGGATCACACGGGCTGTGACCATGCACTAAACAAGTGCCTCGTCCCTGTTGTGTCTCTGGTCCCCAGGGACATTTTCCTACAGTGCCGCACTGTGTAGTTGCTCCGTTTACTCGGTTTTTTTCAGGGTCCGGGACCCCTTTCAGTAACTGTTCTCTACTCCCCTCTGGGGCGAGTCACTTCTCGTCTCTTTGTCTTTTGCCCAGAGTCCTACCACATCCCTGGCTTCGGAGCAGCCTGTTTCCTTGGGATGGGAGTCCGGGGGCCAAATTTTGGGCAGGGTACCCAGAAGGCGCCCTGCGGGCTGTGTGCCGCCTTCCAGCTCTGGGACTGTCATCTTTGGCGAGGTGGTCTGCCAGGACCAGGCTCCCGGGGCCCCTGGGCTGGGGGCTTCGGCTCTTGTGTGAAACCCTTGCCCTGTGGTTGTCACCAGTCGCTTCGAAGCCCTTCACCTCCTCCCTTCTTAGTCCCTCTGCGAGGGACTGTCCCTCCGGGCCTGTATCTGTGTCGCCTTACTATTCATTGTTCTTGTGACCCTAAAGGGGTTTAGCTGTCTTTGCCCGGAATCATTTCTATTTGAGTTTTGCGCCTCTCCCAGCTGTGCTCAGCGCTTACTCCTGGCTGTGCTCGGGGGACTCCTGTGGGATGCTGGGGATCAAACCTGGGTCGGCCACTTGCAAGGCAAACACCCTCCCCATTGTCTTATTTCTCTGGTCCCAAAAGGTCTTGATGCTTGGGTTGCCCAGAGTGGCCACTGAGAACCCCTGAGAAGCTCCGGAGTGGACATGTTCCTGTTCTTGGAGTCAGGACCCTCTTGGGCAGAGCCAGCATTCCCACCTCACCCACCCACATCTAGCTCCAGTTCCAGGGTCTGCAATTTCTCCTTGGGTCCCTTCAGATGGAAAAGGGAGTTTGGAAACCGAGATCTGAGGCTGCGGGTGATGCCCAGTAGAGGACCGTGGGCCTTGCGTTGAGGGAGGCCCGGGGTTTGAGTCCCAGGTCAGGAGAATCGAAGATCCGGGCATGGGCTTGCTCCCTTGTTGCTGGGGTCTGCTTGTTTCCAGGCCTCTGGGCAGAGCTGCTCGCTAGAGGGCATCCCCTGACCAGAGCCAGGAGTTTGCCCTGCACACTGCCTGGTGTGGCAGAGAGATGGTGTGCGCCACGCACACACACGCGAGCCTCTGTGTCTCTGCAGAGCGCTGTACACAGCTGTGGGCCCTGGCTTTAGTCCGGCAGGATGACTTCCGTTCTCGGCTCGTTCTCTCCACCTCCATGGCTTCTCTCTCCGGCACTGAGCAAGCCAGTCGGCAGACTCATCCTGCATTTTCTCAAATATCAGAAAAACTATGAGGCTGGGGGCCAGAATGATAGGCCAGCTGGGAGGGCACCGGCCTTGCATGCAGCTGACCTGGGTTTAATCCCCAGCACCCCAGGGGGTCCCCATGCTGGAGTGAGCCCTGAGTGCAGAACCAGGAGTAAGCCCCCGAGCATTGCTGGCAGTGGCCCCCAATCCTGGACACCCACCTCAGAAAAAGACTAATCTCTGTCATAAGAAGACAAAATACAGGCCCCTTCTTAAGGCTTCTCCCAAGCTGGAAAGAGGATAGCGGGAGGGCGCTGGCCTTGCACTTGGTCAGCCGGGTTCAGCCCCTGGCACACCCCCATATTGGTCCCCTGAGCACCACTGGGAGCGATCCCTGAACGCAGAGCCGGGAGTAACCCCTGGGCACCGCCTGGTGTGGCTCCAAAACAGAAAACAAAAAGCATTTGTCTCCTGGAGAAAGGCAGAAAACTCTTTGATTTCATGAACGGTCCCTGATGACTATATAAACTGTTCAGCTTTTTTCCCCCCTTTTTATTTAGTGGCTGTTGACAACTTGCTTAAGTGTTTCACAACATTCCATTGATGCGAATCAAGAACATAAACCTCCGGTTTGGGGCTGGCATACGCTGTGCTGCAGTGGGCAGGTCACTGGGCCAGCGCTGCAGTGGGCAGGTCACTGGGCCAGCGCTGCAGTGGGCAGGTCACTGGGCCAGCGCTGCAGTGGGCAGGTCACTGGGCCAGCGGGGCACGTTCCAAGATGATAATCACTGGGCCTGGGC
This sequence comes from Cryptotis parvus, assembly GCA_021461705.1. Lineage (NCBI taxonomy): Eukaryota > Metazoa > Chordata > Mammalia > Eulipotyphla > Soricidae > Cryptotis > Cryptotis parvus. The sequence goes on from JAJIBD010034906.1 coordinate 12,967, forward strand.
ACATTTTACTGGAAGAAATTTGCTAGAAAAAACATTTCTGGAAGCTGGGGCTGTGGCTCAGCAGGAGGGATGACGCTTCTTCGCCTGTGCGCGGCCGGGTCTGAGCCCCGGCACCACGGCAGAACAAGACTCCTGGTCCTGTGCTCTGGAGGCGGCGGTGCTGCTGCGGCCCGTCTGTTTTCTGAGTCTGGGTAGGAGCGGTGTCATTTCTTCTCTGGTGTTTGCTGGGATTCACCGGGGGTGTTGGCATTTCTGGGACCCTGTTCTCAGTGAAGGCTTTACTGCTGGTTGAATTTCTCTCAGACAACGCTTGGGATTTGCCCAGGGTTGGTTAACTGTCATCTTTCCTGTTTTCCTCACCAGTCTGGCCAGAGACGGATTGTATTTGGAGGTAGCTTACATATCAGGAGTCTGAAAACGTGAATCTACTGGAGACTGGGAAGATCAATTCATAGTTGTTTGGGGGCCACACCAGGCGTTCTCAGGAGGTGCTCCCGGCTCAGTGCTCAGGGGGGTAGTTCTGGGGGGTGGCTCAGAGGGCTGTGGGTCCTGCCAGGATGGAGCAGAAGGGCTGGAGCAGGAAGGGCGTTTGCCTTGCATGTCGCCAACCCAGGTTCAATTCCTGGTATCCCATATGGCCCCCCCCCGAGCACCACCAGGAGTAATTCCTGAGTGCAGAACCAGGAGTAACCCCTGAGCATTGCCGGGTGTGACCCTAAAAAAAAGTCAGGATGTCCAGAGAGAAGCTGGACTGAGCAAGTTGGGTGCCATGTGGCTTGGGCTGTACGTGCTCAGGAGGCGGCTCTGAGGTCAGCGTCACTGCCCTGTAGAGCAGCTCGGATACCCCAGAAGTGACCGAGCCCCTCAGTCGCTGAGTCCATCCCCACCTCCTGCTGACACGTCCAGTGGGGGTGCACGCCTGCACAGGGCATTCAGGCGTGTCTGCCCAGACCCAGACCTTTCCTCGCCTTGGGGCCAACTCTCCTGTCTGCTGTTTCTGGGCGGCTCTTCCTGGGGGCTCCTGGAGTGATGAGCCTAGTGTGGCCCCTAGAGCACGCAGGCTTTGGGGAGGCCATGTGGGCTTTGGGGGAGGCCGTGATGGCTTTGGGGACACTGTGTTCACTTGGGCTAGCCTTGCTGTCTGTCCTAGGATGGCCCCCTTCCTACCCACTCAAATCCTCAGGAAGGGGTTGACTGACCCACCACAGGCTGGTGGCCCCCAGACCTCCCGGTCACTTCCTGTTTGTTGCTGGAGGAAGCTGAGCTCGTGCTCCGCCCTCTCTCTCCCTTCCTCATCTCTTGCTCAGGAGCAGGGGTGAGGGGAGGGTGCGTCACCTCAAGCTGTGCAACATCCAGTGATGACTAGGGTAAAGCTACACCCCTACCTGCCCTGGGCTGGTGCGGGGGCTCAGGGAGCAGCCTGCTTGGAGCTGGGCATGGCAGCCAGGGTCCCACTGAGATGAGAATCTGCCCCCTGAGTGTCCCTGCCCGTGGGGTGCCGAGACCCCCCAGGGCCAGAGACCTGAGACCGAACTGCCTCGAGCTTTATTTCAAACCATTTATTTAGGCCTTAACTCTAACCATTTAGGATTTCCTGTCCCCCGAGGTGTTGCAGGTGTGACTGCAGTGCCCGGCTGCGTCAGCAGGTGGCACTAGATAGGCTTGTCTACACCCAGGGCTCTGCCCTGTGGGTCCTGGATGGTTGATGGTCTGGCATAGAAAAAGACTGGGCCCCTGGGATGAACCCAGAGCCACAGCAGAGCCTGGCAAGTTACCCGTGGTGTATTCGAGTATGCCAAAAACAGTAACAATATTGGACCTCATTCCCAACGAATGGAAAAGTTACTGGCACCCGCTCGAGCATATTGATGAACAACGGGAAGACAAGTGATACAAGTGATTTAGGGTTTTGCAGGGGCTGGGGACATGACCCCCTAGGGGGCCATGATCCCCTGCTCCCCTTCCGTCCCCGAGCCCCAGCGCCGTGGGCCAGAGTGACACTTTGTTCTCTCCTGGGACCACCAGCAGACCTAGCTGAGAATTCAGTGTGTCCCGGCCCCATGAGCGCCTCTGGGGCCCCACCCCGAAAGGTCTCACATGCAGCAGCAGCTCTTCCTGCCTGGGCTCTGGTTCCTGCTTCTGGGTCTGGAATTTCTCCCACTTCTGTCTCTCAGGGCGGGGAACTTGTCATTGCCGAAGCCCAACAACCCACGATGGCCCACAGGGCCCTCTCTGAGTGTCTCTCTCTGAACCCGCCCAGCCTCCCCTGGGGCCACGGCAGTGGGTCAGCCCTGCTCAGAGCATTCGCAAATGACCGTAGCCACACTGGTCACCAGCTCACAACAGGAGCAGAGGCAGCCTCAGGGCCAGCTCCGAGGGGGCTCCGATGTTTGACTGTGTAGGTCAGAGAGCAGCCAGGACGGACGCCTGTGACCGGAATGGGCAACAGGGGAGTGGGACAGATCAGAGGGCCGGGAGACGGCCAGTGGTCTTGGGGCAGACCTGGTCTACACCGCAGCCCGGAGGAGGGCTGAAAAACACCAGCAGGACCTGACATTCAGGGCTGAGCTTGCCTCACAGCGGCAGCTAGGAAGGACTTTCAAGGAACGTGGCTAAAAACGTCCACAGACCTGCAAAGTCAGGAGGAGGTGAAGCAGATCCCAAAGACAAAACCCAGAGAGGTTCCCACCAGCCCATGTGGGTTTGGCTGCTGGTCTGTGTGTTGGCATATGGGGAGCCTCACCCGCCTCCCTCTTTCTCTGTCCCTGTCCCTCTCTCTGTCCCTCTGTCTCTCCCTCTCTCTCGGTCTCTGTCTCTCTCTCTCTCTCCCTCTCTCTGTTGCTGTCCCTCTGTCTCTCCTCTCCCCTCCCTCTCTCTAACCCTAAGGCAGGAATGGGCTTCTTCCTGGGACTTTTTCTGTCATCCTGCAGCTACTCAGCCTCGGTGGCACTTTATGAACTTGCCCACAGCCTGTCCCGTCAGCGGGGTGTGGGGTGACGCTCACGTACTGGCTTCCTTCCTTGTGGCTAGTGACCATGAAGCGGCGTCCGGTCCATGGGCTAACCTTGTTTACATCCAGGACGGGTGGACGGTAAATGCAAAGCCACGGAGACTTCCTGGAGGAGGCGTCCTGCTCTCGTGTTGTAAGCAGCGGGTGGAGAAAGCGCCCTCTGGTTCTGCCTCACCTGCCCTTTCCGGGGCAGGGGAGCCCATGCCAGTGCCCGTCGGAGTAGCCCACTGCTCGCCCACTCCACTCTGCTGGGCGTGAGTGACCGTCAGACTCTCCATCCTGGGGTCACTCTGCTTTCTCTGTTCGTGGTCTTGTTTTTATGTTTCTGGGTTACTCCTGGGCCCCCCCACACTGCTCTCTCCTGCGCCGTCCTGTGGCAGAGGAGAGCTAGCGTGCAGGCCTGAATGGAGGAAAACTTCGTGTCGGCATGCTCCGTGCGCGTCCGGGAGGTGCCCCCTGTTCCTGTGCCAAGTGGTACAGTTAGTACAACTGAGGCTAGTGCCAGCTTGCGCAGGGCCTGGTTGGCCTCCACTCACTCTGCAGGGCCCACATGAGGCCCGGGCGCTGCCCCCGCGGCCCCACATTGCAGGAGCCCCCCCCCCCCTACCCCCGGAAGCTGAAGTCACACTTCCTGGTCTGTTTCCGTGTTCCCCCACTGCGAGCCTCTCACCGCACGAGGGAGGGCGGGCTCAGGCGCCACAGCGGGGGGGTGCAGCCTGCACTGGGGTCCTGCTGGGTGGGGCCAGCACCCCAGCGAGAGCAGGCTCTGACCACCAGGTCCATGTCAGTGCTCCTTCCCCAGTGCTCGGTCTGGAGGCGCAGGCTTTGGTCTGTGCAGGACTGGGGCCACCTGCGCAGCTGCCCTCCGTCAGCTGTGTAGCTGCCCAGCAGGGAGAATGGTCAGCACCTGGCCTTCCTTCACTGTCCCCTTGTGGAGAATCTGGGTGATTCTGGGAACCTGCAGTTGCCATGGGCACTGGCCGCAGCTGGCCTGGTTCAGGGGCAGCCGCCCTTCCTCCTCGGCCGTCTGGGAGACCCGAGACCACGGCTGAGTACGGGCTCCCCAGCTTCTCCCGATGACGTCCACTCTCTTTCTCTCTCCCTCTCCAGTTGTGTGACCAGGATGGGGGCATCTGGTGTGGACAGCAGCGCGGGGCCGAGGAGGTGTCTCTCTTCAGCACCACAGACGTGGTGCTCTTCTCGCTCATCGTGGGCCTGCTCACCTACTGGTTCCTCTTCAGGAAGAAGAAGGAGGATGTTCTCGAGTTCCCCAAAATCCCGCCAATGTGAGTCTCGCCGCCCCTGTCAGCCCCACGAGGGTGTGTCCTGCCAGACGGACAGACAGGTGCAGGACGGGCCATGCAGGGAGCTTCCTGGTTCTGCTTCTTCCATCCAAGGTCTTCATGTCTGTGTCTCCTTGACCCAAACTCGCGGGGCTGGTCCCCTGGGGCTCCAGAGCCTGCTGTTTCTCCCAGGAAACTTTGCCCCTTGCAGCACCTGCTCTTTGCTCTTTTTCAACAAGCACAGTTGCATTTCCAGCCTAAGGAAGCTTCCTGGGAGGGCTCTCGGGTGGTCCAAGGGGAAATCCCAGTGCTGGCCACATCACTGCTCACGCTGGACGCTGCTGCCGCCCGGATGGGCTCTGGCCCCATCTGCCGCGGAGGGTCTCTGGGATGTCAGCTCAGCCCCACAGGACAGCCCCGTCCAGGCGCCCGTCCCATGTCCACTTTGTCTCTGTGCTTATCACTAGCTGGCTGCGACTTGGGCAGCCGTTTTGGGCATGAGCGCTGGCACTCAGGGTCCATCTTTGTTTGCTGGGGACAGCACTAGGGCGCTGTGAGTCTGTTTTTTTTTCCCCCCTCCAGGAAGGTGGCACAGGGGTTGGTTTGCAGCCTGCCGTCACTCTGCTCTCTCCGGAGGCGTTTCTTTAGCGTCGTCTTGGCATCGCAGCCTCAGATAGAGGGGACGTCACTTCTTCCCGGCTTCCTCTCGTTCCCGCCGCTGACTCTCAGCAGAGGAGGGCAGAGTAGACGGTTGGCCGTGCTCCGACTCAGTGGAAAAGCTTTATCTCCCTCCTGGAGGACGAGGTTTGCAGTGTGCAGCCTTCATTACGCGAGACGTTCCTGCCGTCCCACTTAGGGGGCTTTGGCCCAAAGGGAACCTACTGAGTCTGTGTGTCCCCGCTCCCTCAGAGATACTGCCGTGTGGCTGCCCTTCTGTGGCGAGCAGGACATGCAGTCACGCCTTTCAGCTAGCGCGTGTCCGTGGGGTCAGGCTCCCTTGGGCATGAAGTGTGACCCAGGGTCTTGCCTGGTGAATTTTTACCTCTATCTTCTTTTTTTTTTTTTAATTTTTTTTATTATACCACTGTGAAACATACAATTACAAAGGTGTTCATAATTGGTTCTTGGTAATACAGTATTCCAGCACCCATCCCTCCACCAGTGCCCCATTTCCACCACCAATGTACCCCTCCCCTCCCGTCCCCCAGGCCGCCTTAATAGCAGGTACCCCAGTTTCCTCTCTTTCTCTCTCTATCTCTCTCTCTGTCTCTGCATCTCTCTCCCTCTTATTTTACACATTGTGGCTAGCCCTGCAGATTCTATCTTCTTTTTTCTTTGGGGGTTCACACCCAGCAATGCTCAGAGGTTGCTCCTGTCTCTGTACTCAGGAATTACTCCTGGGGGTACACAGGGGAGGATATGGGTTGGCCGCATGCAAGGCAGATGCCCTCCCTGCTGGACTATCACTCCGGCTCCCGCATGAGTTTTTTTTGTTTTGTTTTTTGCTTTTTGGGTCACACCCAGCGATGCTCAGGAATTACTCCTGGCACTGTGCGGGGGAACATATGGGATGCCAGGGATCAAACCCAGGTTGGCTGCATGCAAGGCAGCCCTGGACTATTGCTCCGGCCCCCTGCATGAGTTTTGTAAAGCCCCGTAGAATTCCTCAGTTAAGTCATTTAATCCTGGAGTTTTTAAGTGGGTGGATTTTGGGTTGTTTTCGTTTTGATTTGGGGCCATACCTTGCTATGCTTAGAGCTTCCTCCTGCCCCGTGCCGGAGGGACCACTCCCGCAAGGCTCTGGGGACTCATACAGTGCCAGGGATTGGACCAAGCTGGTGAGTGCAATGCCAGCCCCTATACGCCGTGCTCTCTCTCTGGCCATGGGAGAAAGGTTTCTGATTACTCTTTTTCTTTCCATATTTTTTTTAAGTTTTTGGGTCACACCCGACAATGCTCAGGGCTTACTCCTGGCTCTGCACTCAGGAATCACTCCTGGCAGTGCTGGGGGACCCTATGGGATGCTGGGGATCGAACCTGCTCTACTATCACTCGGCCCTCTGATTGGTCCTCTTACAAACTCTCATTTGCATACCCAGTCCAATTGGTTCCCCCCGTCCCATCATTTGCATAAAGACACATCTGTAGTCTCATTGATCAGATGCCATCTGATGCCTTTTTGCCCTGTGATGTTCAGAGCTTACTGCTGGCTCCGATGCACTCAGGAGAGGTGCCCAGGGCACCATATGGGATGCCGGGGATCGAGCACTGTTGACCACATGTAGGGCAAAGCATTGCTCCTGCCCTGGGTCTATTCACTTTTTAGAGAAGTTTCCTAGTCCCGGTCCAGTCCTTGGCAGCCGGTACTTTTCCTCAAACCTCTCCATCTCTTCTAGATTAAACAAGTTTATTTGTTTTCATTGTGAGTCAGCTCACAGGACTGCCTCGCCCCCACTCAGCCAGCCACACTGTCCCCCTTATGCCGTTGCGGTGACCAGAAGCTGCCCACCGTGTGGTCATGGTGCTTTCCAGGCCAGCCTGCTCCGCTATGGCCTCGGTGCTCCCAGAGTCTCTGTGGCACTGGGCTGGCTCTGGCTGGCACCGCAGAGACCCCACCTCGCAGCTCCAGCCTCCCATGGCGAGTGCTCGGCTCAGAGCCGACTCCGGCCACTCCCTGGAGGACGTGATTCTTGCCTCTGACCCTTTATTGGCTTGGGTCTCATGGCTGCCTGCCCTCTGTTGCTTTCTTCCATCGTCCGACTTTTTGGTCTTCAACTTTCCCAGGGCCCTTTAGGCAGCCAGTTAAAGTGTTTCTGGGTGATGTCTCTCTTGGCCTGAGTAGCTCCAGTGGTCCCTCTGAGCGCACCCTGCCACACCCCTCGGGTTCTGACCATCGTCTTTGTTTCCATTTTTCTCAGAGTGTTTTGGTTAACTGGGAACATGACACTCAGCCTCCACTGTTGAGACCATCGAGGCTTCCCAAGAGTTGTCGTGTATGGTTGACTCGCGGGGATTTTTGTTGTTGTAGGGCCACACCGTGCTATGCTCAGGGCTTACTCCTGGCTCTGTGCTAAGGCATCACTCCTGGAGGGCTCAGGGAACCATACGGGTATCAGGTAACAAGCCTGGCCAGCACCCATCCCATTGTACTGTGGCTCCATCCCTCAGTCCTCACTCAGGTCGGTGTTCACACTCCAGCCACCTCGCCAACGCTGCGTGTGCACCCCCGGAAATGTGCACCCCGGAAATGTGCACCCCAGAAATGTGGGTTCTTCTAACTCGGGTGGTGCGTGCTGTACCTGCTTCACCCCTCGGGTCTAGTTCTTGGTCTAGGTCTATTGTTTTCCTTATTCCCTCGCTCGAGGTGAGGTTGTCAGCAGGGTGTGACGTCCCCTTGCTTTGGCGGTGGCGCTGCCAGGGCCCCTGTGGCTCTGTTACCGGCTGCTCTGCGTGGCCGCTGCTCCGTCCCCATCGTCTGAGGAGGATGAGTTAGTTGGCGTTAGTTGGCCTGTTCTGCTGCGTCCTGTCGGCATGTAGTGCAACCGACTCGGGCTGCTGGACACTTCCCAGCCCCAACCGCTGTGACCTTTGTCCGGTCGCTGCCCCGGGTGCTGTAAGATCGCCCTCTGCTTCCTGTTTGTACTGGTCTCCTGGTACCTCCTGCTGCTGGTCTCTGGGTAGCCACATCCTCCGTAGGTCACGCACCTGCTCCAGAGGACGTGCCTGCTCCTTTATCTCTTCTCTACGGCGGGGCCCACTGTGTCCGACCAAATGCAGGGCCCATGGGGACAGACCCAAACCAAGCTGGGGGAGCAGGTGCTGTAGCACAGCGGGAGGGCATTTACCCTGGACCTGGCTGACCGGGATTGATCCCTGAGCAAGACCCAGGAGTAAGTCCTGAGCACCGCTGGCCGTGGCCCCAGAACAGAACAAAACACAAAACTGGGGAGTGGGAACACAGCCGCGCTCGGAGGAGGTTGTGCTAATGATCCTTGCTGGAGTTGGGGAACATTTGAACAAAACGAGCTTAACAGCAAGGGTAGAGCAACCGTTTGAACAAACAGGAGATTCAGAGAGACCATCGGGCGCCTGGAAGGTGCAGCAGCAAGGCTGACAGCAGCTCGTAGGTCAGCGAGCTGCAGATCAGCAAAAGAATTAAAAGGACAAAAGTCAGGCCAGGAAGATGTCCTGGAGGGCTGCTCACAGGCTCTGCCTGCTGCAGGGCTGGGTTGGCGTCCCTCGAGCACTGCCAGGTGTGAGTCCCTGCCCCCAAACACACAAGTGTCATAAGAACTTTCCATGACATCAGGAGTGACGGTCGTGTCTCACCAGTGGGTCACAAAAGGGTCTCGGTGGGAGAGATGGGGTCCACCCCTCGGAGCGCCCCTTCCAGCCCCCTGGAGCCCCTGAGCCTCTAGGAGAGGTGTCCTGTCATCGACCTGGTGGTCCAGTGGGGAACAAACTGTCCAGCTGTGGGTGGGGGTGGCACTCGGGCAGTGCGAGCTGGGAGCAACCGTCCAGGTACCCTGAGACCCTGTTCTGCAGTGAGGTGCCCCCAACCCGTGCCCAGGGAGGGGGCTGTGAGGGAGGCTGTCGGCCTCCTTGCCAGCCGGACTCTGGCTCTGCCCATCCTCTCTCTGACCCGCCGCGGGGCACACAGCATTTGCACAGTGCTGGCTGCCAGGGAGTCCACGTGTCCCCCTGGCGGGGCACAGCTCCTGGCCTGTGTTGCCTCCCTGCTCCACCCTCGTCTGCGGGGCCAGTGCACGCGACGAGCCTCGGTCTCACTCACCAGCCAGTGGCGTCTGCCGGCCGCCTCCATCTGCCCACACCGTCACCTCAGCTGTGAGCAGGAGGCGATTGGAGGGCTCAGCTTGCCGGGTTTCAGGGGCGGCGTCCAGGACTAGGCCGGCTCTCCCCCACTGTCCCCTCCTGCCCGCCCCTGCTCGCCCCCGTCCTTGGAGAGAGCAGCGGCAGCCCCTCTGCTGCAGCGCTGAGGGGTGGGTGTGGGCTGACGTCGCCTCGGCCCCTGCCCCCTCCAGCACCCTGAGTGAGAGCAGCCCTGCACACCCACGGCCGTTTCCCCTGTGCGGCCCTTGGTCTCCGCACACAGGGCCGGTGTCCCCACTGCAGAGGAGGGGCTTGGGGACACTGAGGTCTGAGCCGACCCTGCTGGACTCTGGGACCAGCTCCCGGGTCAGGAGCCCCGGCTGACTCTTCCGTCTCGCTCTCAGGTCCCTGCCCCCAGCTGCCCCCTCTCCTCTCGCCTTGTCACCGTCACGGTCTGCAGCTGCTGGTCTCTGGCTCCCAGCTCTCTTCTCTTCCCAGGTCCTCTTGGCTTTGGGGCCCCGACCTGGCTGGTAAATGTTAGCGTCCACCCCCAGAGCTGCCCAAGACCAGTTATCGCCGTTGGGGTTGGGTGACATCTACCAGTCAGTAAATCAGTTGGCATTTGGCCCTCACACCTCTCGCCTCAGGCTTCTCCTGGAGCCTTTGGAATGGCGCCATGGCTGGCTGTGTCTGTGTGTGTCAGTGTGTGAGTATATGGTGCTGGCTGTGCACCCCGTGTCCCGACACTCGGGATAGAGCGGCCCAGCCGACGGTGAGGCCCGTCCTGCACAGCCGCTGGCTCCAGCGGGGTCCCAGCCTGTACTCCGCAGCGGGGTCCCTGAGCCTGGGGGCTGCATGTTTCCACCTTGGTGTACAGGGGTACCCGGACGCACCCCAGCTCAGAGCATGGCCGGCGCAGTCAGATACTGAGATGGCTGTTGCTTCTGACACAGTTCAGCTGAGCCACGGGTGTTGACGTTGTTAGTGTTAATGAGCACCGCCAGAAGCTGCCCGTGTCGGGAGCACCCAGACCCGGGCCGGGCAGAGAGCAGGGCTGGAACACAGGCCAGGGTGCACTGGTCCAGTTCTCACCCCACGGATGGCTGATTGCCCAGCACACACACAGACACACATATACTCTCCCACTGACACACAGACACACTCACACACACACACACACAGACACACATATACTCTCCCACTGACACACAGACACACTCACACACACACACAGACACACATATACTCTCACACTGACACACAGACACACTCCACACATACACACTCACAGACACACATATACTCTCACACTGACACACAGACACTCACACACACAGACACACATATACTCTCACACTGGACACACAGACACACTCACACACACACAGACACACATATACTCTCACACTGACACACAGACACACTCCACACACACAGACACACATATACTCTCACACTGACACACAGACACACTCCACACATACACACTCCACAGACACACTCACACATACACACAGACACACATATACTCTCACACAGACACACACACATACACTCCACAGACACACATATACTCTCACACTGACACACAGACACACTCACACTCCACAGACACACACTCAGAGACACAGATACACACACAAAGACAGACACACATATACTCTCACACTGACACAGACACACACATACACACTCACAGACACATTCAGTACTCTCACACTGACACACTCACACACACACTCAGAGACAGATACACACACAAAGACAGACACACATACTCTCCCACTGACACACAGACACACTCACACATACACACACAGACACACATATACTCTCACACTGACACACAGACACACTCACACATACACACACAGACATACATATACTCTCACACTGACACACAGACACACACACACTCAGAGACACAGATACACACTCAAAGACAGACACACATATACTCTCACACTGGCACACAGACACATTCACACATACACACTCACAGACACATTCAGTACTCTCACACTGACACACACACACACTCAGAGACACAGATACACACACAAAGACAGACACACATATACTCTCACACTGACACACACACACACTCACACACATGTATATGTGTACTCATACACTCACACCTAGCACTGTTGGAGAAAAATCACCAAACACACATATGTGCACACACATACTCGTGCGTGCGCGCACACACACACACACACACGCCCACCCCCACACCCCTGTGGGGAAAACAACTTTCTTAAGCAACTTTCCAAACAAACAACAGTGCCCAGGAGTGACCCTGTGGTGGGCCGGTCTGACGCGTGTCCACTCCTGCTAGCCTGGCCGGCTTGTGCACCGCCGCTCAGAAGCTGTTCCCAGAAATCACGTCACACCAGGCTTGGGACTGTCTCCTGGGGAAGGGGGAGCCATCTGGAACCTGGGAACATTCTAGTCTCCAGAAAGGCAAAGGACGTCTTTCTGTCCACCACACCCCTTTCCCTCCGGGGGCCCCCCCAGGCGTCCCCACAGCAGTGTGTGGGGGCGTCTGCTGGATCTGAGCAGGACCCACACACCACAGCTGACCCTTGCAGCATCACCCCATTTCCCCGCACCCTTGGGGCATGCGGCCATGTGTCCACTCCCAAAGCTGTCCCCACCGTTGGCGCCCCCCACCCTGAGCATCCCTTCCCCCTGTCCTGCCCGGAGTGGGCTCAGCCCAGCATGTGGCGCCTGCCCCTCCGTCTCCTGCCACCCTTCCTCAGTGACTGGGCTTGCTCGGGCCGCGGGTGCATCTTTGGGCGCCCCCGCTGGACTCTGTCTCGGGCCTCTGAGCACATCCGCATGCAGGCCGAGGCCTGACCCTGAGTCCACATGCTTTACGGGTAGCCAGGGGCTGTGGACAGCCACACATGGGTGGTGGGTCTGTGTCTCCCGCTCCCTGCCCCCTGTCTGTCTGTCTGTCTGTCCTGCCCCCAGAACCCCAGTGGGTGCATGGGGACCTCGTGACCTCGTGACCCCGCTCAGGGCGGGGCGTGCTGCCACAGCGGCACGGGAGAGCAGGGGTCACCCGCCATTGAGGCCCCGCTGAGCTCCCAGAGCTGCAGGGGCACAGGGCAGTTGGCCGGGATCTGCCGGGTGTGGGAGAGCAGGTGAGGGGCATCGGGTTTGTGTCTGGCTGTGGGGGTCACTCAGCGCAGTGCTGGGCCCCAGGGACTGTGGCAGTGCTGGCTGCAGGGGTCAGGCCCAGGGACTCATAGGCGCCGCGGGGCTTGTCACCGAGCCGAGGGGGACACGAGCTGTCCAGGGGGACCTGCCACATCTCCTTCGCTCTTGGTGCCCCGAAGGCAGCTCTCTCCAGCCCACAGCTCGCGCCCCCTCCTGCCCTTGCCGGGATCTGGACTCGCCTCCTGGACACGGCTCTGCTGGGTGCCCATGACCCACGATGATGCCTGGGCAGAGAAGGAAGTTGAGGTTTGGCTCCCAGAAGCCCTGCGTATGGCCTGGCCCGGGGCAGTGGCCCAGCGTCTGGTCACCTCTCAGCATGACTCAGCACTGGCCGCCTGCGCCTGCTCCCCACTAGCAGCCGGGAGCCCCTAACGGGAACCTTTGCGCTCCCTTTGAGAGGAGGTTCCTGTTCAGACGCAATCTCTCCGCAGCCCCTGCACCTGCGCTAGGGAGTGGGGTCCCCACAGTGATGCGGGAGGGGGGTGGACGGGCCTCAAGCGTGGGGAAGCCGCCTGCCTGTGAGCACCGCGGCCTGGGCAGTTCAGCCCCACACGTCCTCCCGGGAAGGGGCAGGGCGAGGGGCCGAAGCAGTGAGTTGCCAAGGAAACCCAGTGGGCTCGGGAGGCGGGGAGTGCCCACACGCAGGGGGTCACGGGAGCGGCCAGCCTGGACGCCCCAGATGCTGCCGCATTCCTGGACGCCGGCACAGCTGCAGGCCAGATCTCAGAGCGTGTGAGGGGCAGTGAGTGGCCGGGACACCACCTCCGGCCCTGGAACGCTGCATGAAGGATGGACGGAGCCCACCACGTCCCAGCTGCTGCCCTCGCCCAGGGCTAGGAGCAGACCCTGAGCTGCCTCCCGCCAGAGCTGGAGTGGGCAGGGAGGGCCACAGGGTGCACATATTCCTCTCCACAGGACCGAGCCCCGCCTGAGGTCAGTGCTGGGCAGCACCCCTGGACAGGGGCGCCCGAACCACTGGTGGGTGCCAGGCAGAGTTGGGGCGAGTCGGGGCTTCCTGTGAAAGATCAGGGGTTGGGGCAGGCAGGAGATGCTGCTGACCCCCGGGGCATCAGGCAGCTGCTCTTTGGGGTTCAGGGCTCCCTTGTCTCCCCGTTTCCTTCCCGCTGAGGGACCCCAGTCTGCCTGCGTCTCTAGACACTGTCCGGGGCCTGCAGCTTTGCCATGGCGGGGGCCCCTTCCTCTGGGGAGGCGGCTTGGTCTATTCAGAGGGTGACCCAGTTGTTTGGGGAAGGGCAAGGGCGTTTAACGTGGTGTCTTGAGGGATAGGTAGGAGTTGATGGGAAAGAGGAAGGACCTAGAGAAAGACCCCAGGAGCCAGGGACATACTGAGCTGGGGTAGCCAGGCCGTCGGGGCTCCCTTCTCCAGAAGACCTCTGGCCGTGTGTCTGTGTGTGTTTGGGGGGGCACACGGGTCCTGCTCAGGAATCACTCCTGGCAGTGCTTGGGAAACCCTGTGAGGGGCTGGGGATGGAACTAGGGTCTGCCAAGTACAAGAGCAGCACTGGCTCGGGAACCAGAGCGTCTCCCCAGCAGCAGCATGGCACCACGTTGAGTCCTGGTACTTCCTGACTCCTCAGGAACCAGCTGGCACAGCCCCTGAGCACAGCTGGGCAGTACCCCCCCATAACAAGAAATAAGAGCAATTTCCTTTTTTGTTTGTTATGTTTTGGGGCCACACCGGTGATGCTCAGGGGCTACTCCTGGCTCTGCGCTCAGGAATCAATCATGGTAGTGCTTGGGGACTAGGTGGGGTGCGGGGTCAGGGTCAAGCCGCTGTTGGCGTCCTGCCAGTCCGGCGCCCTCCCTGCTGTACCGTCTCTGATCTCTTTGTCCTTACTGCAGTGCTGTGTAGGGAACAAAGGGCTGGGCGTGGAGTAAACGTCAGTGAGGGGAGGAGACCCCTGCACCTTCCCTTTCCTGGCAGATGCAGGATTGAAACTTCTCCCTCGTGTGAGCTGTGCGCCTGTGATGGGGCCTGAGACTGGGCTCGTCCTGAGACTGGGGCTGGCCTGTGTCCTGTGACTGGGGGTCGCCCTGTGACTGGGGGCTGGCCTGTGCCCTGTGACTGGGGGTCGCCCTGTGACTGGGGGTCGCCCCTGTGACTGGGGCGGCCTGTGCCCTGTGACTTGGGGTCGCCCTGTGACTGGGGTCGCCCTGTGACTGGGGCCGGCCTGTGCCCTGTGACTGGGGCGGCCTGTGCCCTGTGACTTGGGGGTCGCCCCTGTGACTGGGGCCGGCCTGTGCCCTGTGACTTGGGGTCGCCCTGTGACTGGGGCCGGCCTGTGCCCTGTGACTGGGGCCGGCCTGTGCCCTGTGACTTGGGGTCGCCCTGTGACTGGGGCGGCCTGTGCCCCTGTGACTGGGGCCGGCCTGTGCCCTGTGACTGGGGCTGGCCTGTGCCCTGTGACTGGGGGTCGCCCTGTGACTGGGGGGTCGCCCTGTGACTGGGGCGGCCTGTGTCCTGTGACTGGGGGTCGCCCTGTGACTGGGGCGGCCTGTGTCCTGTGACTGGGGGTCGCCCTGTGACTGGGGGCGGCCTGTGTCCTGTGACTGGGGGTCGCGCCCTGTGACTGGGGCCGGCCTGTGCCCTGTGACTGGGGGTCGCCCTGTGACTGGGGCCGGCCTGTGCCCTGTGACTGGGGGCCGCCCTGTGACTGGGGCCGGCCTGTGCCCTGTGACTGGGGGTCGCCCTGTGACTGGGGCGGCCTGTGTCCTGTGACTGGGGGTCGCCCTGTGACTGGGGCCGGCCTGTGCCCTGTGACTTGGGGTCGCCCTGTGACTGGGGCCGGCCTGTGCCCTGTGACTGGGGGTCGCCCTGTGACTGGGGGGTCGCCCTGTGACTGGGGCTGGCCTGTGCCCTGTGACTGGGGGTCGCCCTGTGACTGGGGCCGGCCTGTGTCCTGTGACTGGGGGTCGCCGCTTCACGTCTTTAGACCTTGGCATCGTGGCCTCCTTGCAAACAACAAACCCTCCTTTCGTGTTAGAGATGACGTGGGGAAACAGCGTCCGGCTGCTACAGAGCCTTCCTTCCCTGAGGAGATGCTGCCGATGAATGGACGCAGGAGGGTGGAAATGGTTCTTGCCGTTGTAGCTGCCGTCGGGGGTGACCACCCCGCTCCTCTCCATTTCCTGGCCTCCGAGCAGCTTCCCTGCTGGAATGACCCCTTGCCCGTCAGTGGCGACTTTCCCTGCCACCACCGTACCCGGCCAGGCGCGTGCCAGTGTGCCCCTGCTCTGGGCTGACTTTCAGACCCTTCCCGGCCTTGCCGTAGTTTCTCTTAGTTTTATTTTGCTTATGTTCATTGTTGGGCTGCCCCCAGTGGGGCCGAGGGACCGTGCAGGGATCAGACTCAGTCCTCACGTGCATTGTGTAGGCGCCAGCACTGGGAGCCGACTCCCCATGCAGTGCTCGCCCGTGTGGAACCTGAAAACTGCTGTGTTCCAGGGGCCGCCCTGCACACGCCCAAAGGATGAGTCAGCAAAGGAAGGCTCTTAAGCGGAGAATCCTGGCCCTGTGCTCCGGGAGGGCCGGAGGTTGGGAGGAGGGAGCAGGCAGGTGCCGAAGTTTTGGGGAACTCTGGAGGGTGCCAGGGTCAGAGTTAGAACAGTTCAGCGGGCGCCTCAGGAAAGGTGGGTTGCTGGTTGTACTCGGGGTACAGGGGGTGTCTGCTGGGTGGGCAAATGAGTGACGGTGACAGGACCCCCAAGAGCCCACCAGGAGGGAGGGGTCAGCGTGGGTGTCTTGGCGGGGCAGCTTCCCGAGACTTGGGCACTCGTCTTGGGTCCTGGGCACCATTCAGGGGTGGAGGTGGGCAGGGAGATGGAAAGGGAGGTGAGACGGGGCTGGGGACAGCCTACGCAAGCTTGTCCACATCTGATGTATAGAGGGGACCTGGGAGGAAGGGCGGGGGCGGGGTAGTGGCCATGGAGGCGCTGACCACTGGTGCCCTTGTTTTGCAGGGCCCCCACCTCCAAGGACAGCAGCTTCGTAGAGAAGATGAAGAAGACGGTGAGTTTCCAGCTGCTCTGCCCTGGACCTTTCTGTCTCACCGGAGGTTGTGTCCTTGACCAGACCTGGGGACAGGAATAGCGGCTCCCTCCCCCGTCTGGCTCGGCCTGCGCCCAGTAGTGACCTCTGCAGCAGGGCAGGGGCGCGGCCCGTCTGTCGGGAACCAGCTCACCCGTGCCCATGTCCTGTGCTGGCAAGGGACTCGCCGCTGTGGGGGAATGCCAACCCCAGGCTCCAGCGGGGGTGTCTGTCCCTGATTCCTGCCACTCAGCTCTGCACAGAAAGCGCTAGAGCCATTTCATGCCTGTGTCCAGAAAAAAAACTAGACTCTTATTTGACTTTTGTTTTCGCTTTTTTAAATACTTTATTATACCACCATGAGATATATAATTACAAAGATGTTCATGTTTGGGTTTCAGTCATAGTGTTCCAGCACCCATCCCTCCACCAGTGCCCACTTCCCACCACCAATGTCCCCGATTCCCTCCCCCACCAGCCTGCCTCTATGGCAGGTTCTTTATCTCGTATCTCTCTTTCTCTCTCTCTCTCTCTGTCTCTCTCTCTCTCTCTCTCTCTCTCTCTCTCTCTCTCTCTCTCTCTTCCTTCTCTTACACATTGTGAATTGCAATACATACATTTAGGGGTTATCCAGTGTATCTTTTTGCCTATATTTAATGCTCAGTGGTGAGAGTGAGCAACCTTGTCCCTGATCTTAGGGAAAGGCTTTCAGTTTTCCCCATTGAGGATGATGCTCACTGTGGGCTTTTTTTCTTTCTTTTCTGGGTCACACCGGCATTGCTCAGGGATTTCTCCTGGCTCTGCACTTAGGAATTACTCCTGGCGGTGCTCGGGGGACCATATGGGATGCCAGGGATCAAACCCAGGCCGGCACAGGCCGGCCGCATGCAAGCAAACGCCCTACCTGCTGGACTATCACTCTGGCCCCATCGCTGTGGGCTTTTGATAGATGGTTTTGACTATATTGAGGAAGGTTCCTTTGATTCCCATTTTATGGAGGGGTTTTATCATGAACAGGTGCTGGATCTTGTCAAATGCTTTCTCTGTGTCTATTGATAGGATCATATGTTTTTTTTTTCACTCATTGACATGATGTATTATGTTGATTGATTTGTGGATGTTGAACCATCCTTGCATTCCCAGGATGAATCCTACTTGGTCACTATCACTATCACTATCTTCCCGTTAATCATCTATTTGCTAGAGTGGGCACCAGTAATATCTCCATATGTCCCATCTTATGCTAGTAGAACCCAAAGGCATCCGCCCGCTCCAGGAACATAAAGAGCCTCAAACAATTATATTAGGTCATGGGAATGACCTAATATAAATGTTACTGGTATTTGGCATATCAAATACCACACGAGCAGCTTGCCAGGCTTGGTCATGATGTATAATCTTTTTGATGAGTCTTTGGATTGTTTGCTAGTATTTTGTGAAAGATCTTAGCATCTGTGTTCATCAAGGAAATTGGTCTGTAGTTTTCTTTTTTTGTATTGTCTCTGCCAGCTTTGGGTATCAGGGTGATATGTGCCTCGTTGGAAGCTATTTGGGAGAGTTTCTGTTTCTTCTGGAAGAGCTTGACTAGCAGTAGGTCCTCCTTAAAGGTTCGTGTTTTCGCTTTTGAGCCACATTTAGCAGTGCTCATGATTTCTTCCTGGCTCTGTGCTCAGCGAAAAAAAGCCCTTGACCCGTTAGTGTTGTTGTTTGTGTGTGTGTGTGTGTGTGTGTGTGTGTGTGTGTGTGTGTGTGTGTGTGTGTGTGTGTGTGTTTTTTGGGTCACACCTGGCGATGCTCAGGGGTTACTCCTGGCTCTTTGCTCAGGAATTACTCCTGGTGGTGCTCGGAGGACCATATGGGGTGCGCGGATCGAGCTCTGGTTGACCTGCATGCAAGGCAAACGTCCTACCCGCTGTGCTGTCGCTCCAGCCCCCATTGCTTTTTCTGAGGGCCACACCCACCTGTGCAGAGTGGGAGGCGAGGGCGGTGTCAGGGTCAAGCACATGCTCAGACAGAGCCCTGTGCCGAGCCCCCCGGCCCCCTCGCTGCTGCCCTGTCCCTGGGCACGTCCTCGATTCCTGTGCAGTCACAGCCTGCCCGAGCTGAGGCTCATTCGAGCGGCCGCCCCAGTGCTTGTAGCCGCACCTGGTCACACCGCAGCCTCGGCCCACCGTGCAGCTTCCAGTCTGCCCCTGCCGGTCCCAGGCCCCACAGCCGCCGCCATCTCTTCAGTTCCCGAGATCTGCCTGTTGGCGCGTTTCCTAGAGCTGTGCTGCCTGGCTTACTCGCGGCCAGGTCTCCCCTCCACGGAGGAACGGGCTGTGGGTACCTCTTTGCTTTTCATGGACCAATGTGCTGGGGGTTATCGGGCCCCATACCCCCCTCACCGCGCGTCAGGACGTCTCAGTCTGGAGGGAGCCCTGAGCACCGCCAAGTGAGGCCCAAACTCCAGAGGGAAAACAACATATTTCTAGAACATTCGGGAACTCTGAACATCTGAGCTGGTGGGACAAGCCAGTGTGGGGGCCAGGCCTGTCCGACTCCGCACCACCACAGGCTGCCCCCCCCCCCCTTTCAGCCACTGGGGTCAGGAGAACGGTTTGGGCTTTTTTTTTTTTCTTTTTGGGTCACACCTGGGGATGCTCAGGGGTTCCTCCTGGCTCTGTACTCAGGAATCACTCCTGGCGGTGCTCGGGGGACCATATGATGCTGGGGATCGAACCGAGTCAACCGTGTGCAAGGCCAACACCCTCCGTGCTGTGTTATCGCTCCAGCCCAGGGTTTGGGCTTCTTGAAGGCTGCCAGAGAGGGGCCTGGGACAGGAGGAAACAGTGAAGCTGGCAGGAGCCACACGGGCAGAATCGTCAGGAAAGCTCAGCCGTAACTGCCGTACAGGGCCGCAGCCTGTTTCTCGCTGGTCTTTTCCTGCAGCCAAGTAGCTTCTAAACTTTGTACTCACACGCGCACACACACACACGTGCACACAATGTGACGGCAGAGGGGGCCGCACTGGCCCGGGGTCCATCTTCTGCACCAAGCCGCCTCCAAAAGCAGCTGAAGCTGGGGGCAGGGCCAGGGTTCCCGGGCCACCATGGAGCCTGAGGCGCTGCCCCTCTGGGCTTTGCTGACCCCGCTGGCCTTTCGCTGACCCTCGTGTCTGGCGTCCCAGGGCAGGAACATCGTCGTGTTCTATGGCTCCCAGACGGGGACAGCTGAGGAGTTCGCCAACCGCCTGTCAAGGGCGCACCGCTATGGGATGCGGGGCATGGCCGCGGACCCGAGGAGTATGACCTGGTGAGCCCGTTGCCCCGGATCTCGTCACATGCTGGGCCATCCCTGGGAAATAGCCTGCACCCCAAGGGCCCCCGGGGATGGGGGCGGCCGGCCTGCCTGGGATCTGGGTTCACTTCCTGCCCGCTGCCTGGGCACTACCCCTCGGCCCCTTCAGACAGAGAACTGAGCTCTCCGAGGCCAGCCCGTGGTCTGCCCGGTGAGGGACAGATGGAGCTGCCTGGAGAGGCATCTCGCTCACTCGGGCCCCATGCTGCCCCCAGGCCGACCTGAGTAGCCTGGCCGAGATCGAGAACTCACTGGCCGTGTTCTGCATGGCCACCTATGGCGGGGGGGACCCTACGGACAATGCCCAGGACTTCTATGACTGGCTGCAAGAGGCAGACGCCGACCTCTCGGGGGTCAAGTGCGCGGTGAGTCCCCTCCTGGGCTTCACAGTGCTGCCCCTGCCCACCCCAAGCCTGGAAGCAGAGGCAGCTGTCGAGCTGTCAGTGTCCCGCCCAGCAGGTGGAGGTGTGGACGCGGCTCAGGCTGGGCCTAGCAGGGATCCAAGCCCTCCGCACTGGCACTCCGGCCACTGTGGCCAGTTGCTTGCCCGCCTCGGACACAGGGTCCAGCAGTGAGGAGGTCGCAGGGGCTGCCTGCGGGTGCCCACCTGCAGCAGCTAGCCACAAGCCGTGCCCGGTTCACACACAGGTGTTCGGTCTGGGGAACAAGGCGTCACGAGCACTTCAACGCCATGGGCAAGTACGTGGACAAGCGGCTGGAGCAGCTCGGTGCCCAGCGCATCTTCGATCTAGGCATGGGTGACGACGACGGCAAGTGAGTGTCGGGGGCCGCCACCCCCGCTCTGCAACCTCAGTCCGTGACTCCCCACCGCGACCCCCTGACCCGCGGCCTTCCCACATCCTCCCAAACCTCCACGCACATTCGAGACGTTTCTGACACTCTGCGCCTGGGTGGGGCGGAGAGGGGCCGGTGCGCCTGGAAGCCAGGCGGAGCCCAGCCCGGCTCGTGTCCCCGTCCCCAGCCTGGAGGAGGACTTCATCACGTGGCGCGAGCAGTTCTGGCCGGCGGTGTGCGAGCACTTCGGGTGGAGGCCACAGGTGACGAGGCCAGGTGAGTGCGCGTGCAGGGAGTGCGGGGGCAGGGGCGGGCCGGGCCTGCTCCCTCCTCAGCTCCCTCCCCCTCTGCAGCATTCGCCAGTATGAGCTGGTGCTGCACACAGACATGGACACGGCCAAGGTGTACACGGGGAGATGGGCCGCCTGAAGAGCTACGAGAACCAGAAACCGTGAGTGTGGGCCAGGCCCTGGGCCCGTCCCATCGCCGCATAGCCGGGAACAGGCCCCATCAGCCCTCTGCCTGTGCGTGGCCCTGTGGATGCGGCCGAGGCTGGTCTGTGCCAGGGTGTGGCTCCAGAACTAGCCTGAACTTTGGCCAAAGCCCTTGAAACCTGCTCAGTGTGTGGACTTCGGGGAGCTGGTGTGCTGCGGCCACTCAGCCCCACTGACCCCGCACTGTACTGGGTGTGTCCGGTGTCTGCGAGGGGGCAGGTGGGCCAGCTCTACCCGCTCTGGGGGTTGGGGGGCTCTCTGGGGTGGGCTGCAAGAGCCCCCTGGCTGCCACCATGTCCTCAAGGCCGCAGAGGCCAGCCCGGGTGCCCCATGCATGTGACAGAAGGGCCCGAGCAACCAATGACCATCCCCACAGCCCCTTCGATGCCAAGAACCCGTTCCTAGCTGCCGTCACCACCAACCGGAAGCTGAACCAGGGTGGAGAGCGCCACCTCATGCACCTCGAACTGGACATCTCGGACTCTAAGATCAGGTGCGGCCCGTCTCTGCCCCGCCCTGGCCTCCCCCTGCTGCCCCCCCCCCCGCCCGGCCCTGCCCCTACCCCACCCCAGCCCTGCCTCTGCCCCACCTCCCCACGGCTTCCTGCACCCCTCCCCTAGCCCTGTGTCTCCTCCAGGTACGAATCCGGGAGACCACGTGGCTGTGTACCCAGCCAACGACCCTGCCCTGGTCCAGCAGCTTGGCGAGATCCTGGGGGGCTGACCTGGACGTCGTCATGTCCCTGAACAACCTGGACGGTGAGCCCCACCGTCAGCCATCGCCCTCCAGATCCGGGCCCTCGGGTTCCCCAGGCCTGTACAGGCCTCCACCCACTACCCACCCTTACTGCTCTGGAGCACCGGGGCAGGCGGCCAGGGATGTTCAAGGGTTGGCCCTGGCAGGAGGTCTGGGAGGGGATCAGCAGCAGTCGAGGTGCTTAGGGTCCAAGGGGGTCTCCTCTGGCCTCACCCTTAGCCATGGCCCACCGCAGTGTGGGGCCGAGCTCTGCCCTGTGCACTCGCAGGCGGTCGGACTTCGAGTCCTGGGGTGGAGCGGGGGTGCACGGACGACCCTTTGCTGGCGGCTGTCTGGGCTCCCTGGCCCTATTCCACGAGGCTCTGCTGGGCCCCTCAGCAGGGCTGCAGAATTGGCTCCATTTGCTCCTGCTTTGGCCCTGTGCGTGGCACCAGCTGTACCTGGAGGTTCTCGGACACTGGGGACCCCTGGCCTGGACCCTCCTGGGCTCAGCCCTGACTCCACCCCCCTCAAGACCCCAGAGCAGGCGAGGCCGGGGCATAGTGAGGCCCACGCTGCCCGCAGGACCCCCGCCGCAGAGTAGGCCTGAGCCCCATCCTCTGCCCGCCCCACAGAGGAGTCCAACAAGAAGCACCCCTTCCCCTGCCCCACCACCTACCGCACGGCCCTCACCTACTACCTGGACATCACCAACCGCCGCGCACCAACGTGCTGTACGAGCTGGCCCAGTACGCGGCCGAGCCGGGCGAGCAGGAGCAGCTGCGCAAGATGGCGTCATCCTCAGGCGAGGGCAAGGTGGGCAGCTGCGCCCCCACCCGCGCAGCCCTCTGGGCCCCCACTTAGCCCCCTTCTGTCTTCCAGGAGCTGTACCTGAGCTGGGTGGTGGAGGCCCGGCGCCACATCCTGGCCATCCTGCAGGACTACCCGTCCCTCGCGGCCCCCATCGACCACTTGTGCGAGCTGCTCCCTCGCCTTCAGGCCCGCTACTACTCCATCGCCTCCTCCTCCAAGGTGGGCCCAGCCCGAGCCTGCAGGGGCAACAGGAGCCCCGCACGTGCCCTGCATGCGGCTGTGGCAGACTCGTGACAGTCCCCTCCCTGCCCCCAGGTCCACCCAAACTCTGTGCACATCTGTGCCGTGGCCGTGGAGTATGAGACCAAGGCGGGCCGCGTCAACAAGGGTGTGGCCACCAGCTGGCTGCGGACCAAGGACCCTGCGGGGACAATGGGCGCCGGGCGCTGGTGCCCATGTTCGTCCGCAAGTCCCAGTTCCGCCTGCCCTTCAAGGCCACCACGCCCCGTGATCATGGTGGGCCCCGCACCGTGTGGCCCCCTTCATGGGCTTCATCCAGGAGCGGGGCTGGCTGAAGCAGCAGGGTGAGTGGGGGGCCGCGGACCTCGGGGACCCCAGGAGGCCTGGCCGAGCCCTGTGCTCACCCCAGCCCACGGCCCACAGGCAAGGAGGTCGGGAGACGCTGCTGTACTACGGCTGCCGCCGCTCAGATGAGGACTACCTGTACCGCGAGGAGCCCCGCCCAGTTCCACAAGGACGGCGCCCTCACACGCCTCAATGTGGCCTTCTCCCGGGAGCAGCCCCAGAAGGTGGGGCGCCACTGCCAGCAGGGGGTGGGCGGGTGGACTCCGGGACCCCCCCACTCACGGGCGCTGCCACCCCCAGGTCTATGTGCAGCATCTGCTCAAGAAGGACAAGGAGCATTTGTGGAAGCTGATCCACGAGGACGGGCGCCCACATCTACGTGTGCGGGTGAGCGGCGTGCGGCTCGGGAGAGCAGAGGCAGCCCAGCTCCTGGGGGAACCCAGCTCTCGCGTGTGTGGGGGACAGTCCAGCTATGTGGGGGAGGGGCAGCCCAGCCCCGCCTGTGTGTGTGGGGGTGAGGGGCAGCCCAGCTCCCTGTGTGTGAGGGGGGAGGTGCCACCCTCCTTCCTGCCCAGGGACGCCCGAACATGGCCAAGGATGTGCAGAGCACCTTTTACGACATGGCGGCGGAACTGGGAGCCATGGACCATGCCCAGGCCGTGGACTACATCAAGAAGCTGATGACCAAGGGCCGCTACTCCCTGGATGTGTGGAGCTAGACCCACCCGCCCACCCCACAGACTCGCTTGC
Organism: Cryptotis parvus; assembly: GCA_021461705.1. Lineage (NCBI taxonomy): Eukaryota > Metazoa > Chordata > Mammalia > Eulipotyphla > Soricidae > Cryptotis > Cryptotis parvus. Next base: position 36,877 of record JAJIBD010034906.1, read on the forward strand.
CCACCCGTGTAATTGCTTTCCCGCGCCTTCCTGCCAGCCCCCGGGGTAACCTGGTGACAGACTGCCAGGAGGTGCCCGCTGGCGCCCCAGGGCACAGGACCACACTGGCGGCCCCCCCACTTGGCGGCCACCTCATGCCCCAGGGCCATTCAGGGTTCGACTCTCAGCTGAGCTGGGGCCCAGCCCCCTCCAGTGATTTTCAATGAATGTAAATAATTTTAAATAACCTTTGGCCCTTGGAATAAACTTCGGTTTTCTGTACTGGCCTGGTTGCCCTTGAGCAGGTCGGCATCGCCTGGGGTCCCAAGCCCCTCGGGTCAGGAGACACACAGCCATCCCATGCCTCTCTTTATTGGCGCTTCAGCTCCCGGTCCCTGGCCTGTGGCTCATCCACAAGCCGGGCCCACCCTTCAGAGCACCCGGGGCTCAGTCCGTCTTGCTGCCATGCCGCTGGCAGTGGAGCTTCTGGTGCACAACCCGCAGTGTAGTGAAGAAGTTCCCGAGGAAAAGCAGGAGGAAGGGGAAGCCACACATGAGCACCTGCGGGGAGTCAGGGTCAGCTGTGCCGCACATGAGCACTTGAGGGGGAGTCGGCCAGCTGTGCCACACAGGCGCCCAGCACCCTCGGGCCGAGCTCACCTGCCACTCCTTGCACTCGGGGTCCCGGGCCAGGTTGAACAACGTCAGTGCGTTAAAAAGCTGCCAAAACTGGGGGGAGGTGGAGGTTACATGGGAAAAGGGTAGCATGAGCTGGGGCGGCGGAGGGTACACAGGAGAGAGGAGCACAGAGCTGGGGGGAGGCGGAGGGTACACGGGAGAGGGGGCACGGAGCTGGGGGGGAGGCGGGGGGGGTACACGGGAGAGGGGCACAGAGCTGGGGGAGGGCGGAGGGTACACGGGAGAGGGGGCACGTGCTGGGGCGGTGGAGGGTACACGGGAGAGGGAGCTGGCGGAGGCTGCGGAGCTGGGGGGAGGTGGAGGGTACACGGGAGAGGGAGTACGTGCTGGGGCGGTGGAGGGCACATGGGAGAGGGAGCACGGAGCTGGGTGGGCAGAGGGTACATGGGAGAGGGGGGAGCATGTGCTGGGGGGCGGAGGGTACATGGGAGAGGGGGAGCATGTGCTGGGGGCGGCGGAGGGTACACGGGAGAGGGAGCACGTGCTGGGGAGGCGGAGGGTACACGGGAGAGGGAGCACAGAGCTGGGGAGGTGGAAGGTACACGGGAGAGGGGGAGCACGTGCTGGGGGAGGCGGAGGGTACACGGGAGAGGGAGCACGGAGCTGGGGGAGGCAGAGGGTACAGGGGAGAGGGAGCACGGAGCTGGGGGGGGCGGAGGGTACACGGCAGAGGGGGAGCACGTGCTGGGGCGGCGGAGGGTATAAGGGAGAGGGAGCACGGAGCTGGGGGCGGCGGAGGGTACACGGGAGGGGGACCGGGGTCCAGCCAGTCGGGGCCCAGAGCCCACTCACATGTCCAAAGAACAGAAAGGGCAGCAGGAAGGTGAGGCCTCGCCACATCCACGACTGGAAACCCTCTGTGGGGGACAGGACGGCGGGTAACGGGGTCGGGGCCCCGTCTGGCCAGCCCGGTGGTCCCTCACTCACCCACGGTCAGGTCCATAGTGTGCCGCTGGCCGAGGGCCCGCAGGCGGTAGAGACAACCGCTCTGGTAGTAGTACTGCAGGAACTGCACGAAGCCTGGGGTGGGGACGGGCGGGTCAGACGCCGCAGCACTGCCCGCCGCCCCACCGCGGCGCAGACCCCAAGGCGCTCACTCTGGTACATGGAGAAGGACAGAAACTGGTTCCGGAACTTCTGGTACATGAGCCGTCGGGCCTGGGGCAGAAGGCAGAGGGAGGTGGGTGCGCTGCCCCCGGCAACTCCCCCTCCAAGACCTCAGCGCTGGGCCCGGTGCTCACCACGTCAGCATGACTCCGGACAGGAACGTGGACACGTAATGATGGAAGACCCACCAGCCTTTGATCCTGCAGCGGGAAGCACCATCACTCCTGCCCCAAGCGGGGGTGCTCAGGGACGGGTGGGGCTGAGGTGGGAAGAAGCCGGACCCGCCCAGTTCCCTGCTTCCCGGAGGCCACACCCACCTCCCGGGGCTGCTCGAGCCCTGCCCCTAAAGCTCCGCCCCTCAGCTCTAGCGCCCCACCCCTGAAGCTCCGCCCCCTCAACACTACCCCACCACTCCGACCCTGGAGGCTCTGCCCCTCGCTCTATCGCTCCGCCCCTCAACACTACCCTATCCGCTCCTGCCCTCAGCTCTAGCGCCCCACCCCTGAAGCTCCGCCCCAACGCTAACCCATCACTCCGTCCCCGCAGGGCTCCGCCCATGAAGCTCCGCCCCCTCGACGCTACCCTATCCGCTCCTCCCCTCAGCTCTAGCGCCCCACCCCCGAAGCTCCGCCCCCCTCAAGGCTGCCCCCATCACTCCATCCCTAAGGCTCCGCCCATGAAGAGCCTCCCCCTCGACACTACCCCTCTCACCCCAGCCCTGAAGCTCCACCAACAGCCCCTCTCCCAAAGCTCAGCCCCTTGCTCGCCCCCTGCTGGCAGCACTGCTGACAGCTGGCACTGCCCTTCGCACCTGGAGCCATTGTTGATGAGAATGCTCTCCCGGATGGTCAGGGTACAGTAATACCAAACCAGCAGGAAGTTGAAGGTAGCGTCTGTCACCCTGAGGGAGGTACAGAGGGTGGGCGCTCAGGGGCATGGACTGGGTGGGTACAGGGTCCACCCCAAGTCACGTGGGGCTCACCTGGAGTTGAGGAGGAGCGGCAGGTGAAAGAGATGAGGATGAGGATGATGGTGAGGTGGAAGCTTGAACTTCTCGTACTCATCTTTGTAAGCAAACCTGGGAGGGCAGACACTCGGGCAGGCTGGGGGGCAGGTGGGGAGCCCCCCCCGACCCCCCCCGCCCCGAAAGGCTGTGGCGCCCCACTTACTTGGCCTGCTTGCTCAGCAGAGTCACGTTGACATTGCCCAGAACCAGGCTCAGGTACAGCCTGGGATGAACAGAGGCACAGACCTGAGCGGCTCCAGCCTTCTCCCTGCTGCTCCCCTGCCCCAGCTAATCCCACCCCTCCCTCCATCACTCCAGCTCCCCATTCTGCCTCAAGCCCGCCCACACCAGGACCCCACAGGAGCTGGCTCTCCCCTCCCCTGCAGAGCTGGGCACCATCCACCCACCACAGCCACCCCTACAGTGCCCCCTATACACCTCCGGCCAGCCGTGGGGCGCTCGCTGCCAGTCGCTGACACTGGCAGTATCCTGAGACCTGGAGGCCCTCTCCTCCCTGAGCTTCCCCGCTGAGCCCACCAAGCCCGCCCTGCTCACACACACCTCGGTCGCATGTCACCACACACATCCACACCATCAGTCGCCTTTCAGCTTGCACCAAGCTTCTCTGCCAGACACTCCCCAAGGCCAGGAAGCCACGGGCTTGGACAGAGCAGCCTTACTGGACTTCCTGGCCCCTGGGCCATGGACTCGCAGCAGCGGCCTCTTGGCACCGGCCCCAGCCTTGCCTTGGTCCCTGTCCAGCCAAGCACCTCTCCCCGGGCTCCCGTCTGGTCCCCGGCACTGTAATGACGCCCCCTTCCTCCCCTCGTCCTATCACATGCCACGAGGGTCATGCTCGGTCCTACCCTTCCGGGGTCTGTTCCTTCTGCCGCCCCTAACTCCTCTGGTCTCCTTGGACACAGCACACGTGGCCCCTCAACTCCCTTGACCCCAAGTTCCAGTTCCTGGATTCTCTGCACTTAATGCCCAGCTCAGGAGAGCTGCCAGACGTGCCTGCCCTTCCCGAGGGCCCTGGGGGTCTCAACCCACACCTTCCTGAGGGGCCCCTGGGCTGGCCCACTGCACCCCTGTCTGCTCTTGGGGCCCATCTCTGCGGGACCTTTTCCTGCTCAGCACTGTCCCGCCTGTCCTCCTGAGTAACAGCTGCTCATCCAAGTGCAGCTGACCTGTCCATCTGCCCTGGCTGCCCCCTGCTCACCTCCCTCTTCCCTAGCCTTCCTGGCTGCGCATCGGGAGAGGCAGCTGCTGCCGTGTCATGGGACCATGCCCCCCCCAGGAGTGTGACCCCCGCCCAGGGAAGCCTCCCGCTGGGGCAGCTGGTGGGATGGGGTCTCACCCATTCTTCTTGGGTAGATACGCCTCCATGTCGAAGAAGAGCCCTTGGCGTTCCTTGATCTGGTTCT
>JAJIBD010034907.1:0-21766 GCA_021461705.1 Cryptotis parvus
ACACACCTAAATAAACAGAATTCCAATAATTAGAGTTGGAGAATAGTCCAGAGATAAGATGCGTAAAGAAAAAAGGCTGGCGATTCAAACCTGTGTTCTCCCTAGAACACTTCTTTTCTTATTTCTTTTGCTTGCCTATTTCCGCTGTGGAAAAGCCCCTGTTCTCTCCTAAACACGCTTCTTCACTCTTTCTCAAACATACATCTGCTTGCTTGATTGATTGATTCTGGCTTTTGGTCACACCTAGTGATGCTCAGGGTTTATTCCTGGTTCTGCACTCAGTAATTTTACACCTGGCCATGCTCTCAATCTTCTAAATGAATCCAATATAACTATCTTGCTTCAAAAAAATAAGTAACATTTGTGTTTGTTTGCTAAGCAGCTAAATTAAAGAGACACAGAGCTTGTGAGTGTCAACAACCCGAACCTGAAGAGGCATCTGAGCTCGAATGCTTGATAGACCATGGCTGAAGGGCAAGGAAAATAGTTCAAAGGGCCCATGTTTTGCATGCAGAAGGTCCAAGTACAATCGATGCCACCAAATGTCCTCCAACATCAAAAGAAGCACGTGAGCACTGAGCTAGCAGTAGCCCCTAGTACCACCAGGCATGGCCTCTGATGCCCAATTTCTTTAACTCTATTGTAAGAATTACAGTTACTGGAATCAATAGCTCAAAGGAAAAACCAGGCACATCATGACTTCTGATACTTACTATTTGAATTCTTTAATAAGATTCTTATGAATCTTCATGCAGAAATCCTCCACTGTGGTCCTGAATAAGGCAGCACCACTGGAGATGTGTAACTGGCAACTGGCCTTTAGGCCATGATAACTAGAACATAGAGGAAAAGAGGCTGTCTACTTCGGAATGCTTTTATATATTGAAACAAATCAACCCAACCCTCCATCACTCATGAGAAAATCAGATCAAGAAAACCTCCAAATTAGGGGCCAGAGAGATAATACAGTGGGTGGGTTTGTCCTGCATGTGGCCAACTCGGGTTCAATCCCCAGCATCCCAAATGGTCCCTGGAGCACCATCAGAGTAATTCCTAAATACAAAGTCAGGAATAACCTAGAGCATTGCCAGATCTGACTCAAAAAGAAAAAAAAAGAAAAAGAAAACTTCCAATTTGAGTAAGAAGATACTCTTAGTATGGCCCGCAAATACAGAAAAAATTTGTCTTTATCTCAAAACAAAAAATTACATTAAAGAACTCTACAGTATGGGGCCAGAATGATAGTACACAGAGGTAGAGCATTTGCCTTCCACACGGCCAATCCAAGTTCAATCCCTGCACTGCCAGGAGTGATTCCTGAGTGTAGAGAGCCAGGACCAGGTGTGGTCCCAAACAAAACATAAAAGGAACTCCACAGCATATGGGGCTGAACCAATAGGACTGTGTGTGGGGCGTTGCCTTGCATGTGACAACCCAGGTTCAATCCCCGCATCCTATATGATCCCCAGAACATCACCAAGAGTAATTCCTGAGTGCAAAGCCAGAGGCGTAACCCCTGAGCCTCACCAGATGAGGTCCAAAACCATCCCCACACAAAAAATAAAACCCCACAGTATTATTCACGGATATTCCAGTTTAACCTTCCTAGAGTAATGCCTATTCTCTAAGACAGAAAGTGAGAGGATGCGAGGAGAAAAGACTTACATTCTCACTCAGTTTCAGATAGTCCCATATCTTTCCAATAGATCATCAAAATTCCAGCGGTGATGGGCTGAGATGGGTCGCAGTGAGGCACCTTATAGATGATATCTAATTCCTCAATGGAGATCTGATCAATCTTATTCAACACATAGATGCAGGGAATATAAACTCTAAAAGAGAGAAGAGAAACTGAACATTAGCTGTTGACAAGACTCAGTTTGATTATCAGCAATGGACCCCCAAAATAATTTTTTTTTTTTTGCTTTTTAGATCACACCCGAAATTCTCAGGGGTTACTCCTGGCTCTGCACTCAGGAATTCACTCCTGGCAGGGGCTCAGGGGACCATAAGGGATGCTGGAGATTGAACTCCAGGCTCAGCGTGCAAGAGCAAACACCCCACCTGTACTGTACTCGCCTCAAATCATTCTCGAAAAGGAAGCAAATAACGGAAAAGCTTCCCAATAAAACTAGGTAGAGCAAATGAAATAGTAAACTATAGTTTAAGAAGTAACAAGGGATTAGCCGCCATATTTGCTGTCCAGACGCTGCAGGAGATGAACCCGCCGCCCCGGGAGGGATGCTACCTCAAGACCAGATTAACAGAACAAAAACGAAGTTCGAGCCCAGGTAGGCAGCCCAGAAGTGGGAATCACCGGAATTGTCAAATGGAGCTGGGGTGGGTCCTTCCCCGCCTCCATTTTGTCTGAACCTGGTGGCACCACCCAGGAGCTGCCCTGGGACGACCAGCCATAGCTTGCCTGGCCTCAGATGAGGCTGGAAGCTGGAACTCAGCTCTCCCCAGGCTCAGCTGACCATGGGGCCCCCAGGTGGACAGATGGGTTTTGGGAATGGGCCCATCACCTCTGGGGTCCTGGAAACAGCCGGATGAGACTCGCCCACCACATTAGCCGCCATATTCACTGTCTGAACGCTGACCATGAGGCCCCTAAGTCGCGCAGCTACTTGTGGCCACGCAGTCCATCAAACTAGTGCAAACAGTTATGTTCTTTAATGTACTGCATTCTATGAGGTGTAGGAAGGGCAGGCGGGAGGGAGAGATAGAGAGGGGAGAAAAAGACATATAGAACCCGCCAAGCAGTTGAGGTGTGTGTGGGGGAGGGAGGTGGGGGGCATTGGTGATGGGAGATGGGTTTGGGTGGAGGGATGGGTGTTCAAACACTGTAGAACCAAAACTTGACATGAGCATCTTGCAATTGTATGTCTAAAAGTGGTGTAATAAAATTTGAAGGAAAAAAGTAACAAGGGGCTGGAACAATAGCACAGCAGGTAGGGTGTTTGCCTTTGCACGTGGCCAACCTAGATTCAATCCCCGGTATCCCATATGGTTCCCGAACACTGCCAAGAGTAATTCCTGGTGCAGACCCAGGAGTAACCCCCCTGAGCATTGCTGGGTGTGACCCAAAAAGAAAAAAAAAGTAACAAAACTGAACAATAATTGGGGCTGGAGCGATAGCCCAGCGGGTAGGGCGCTTGCCTTGCACGCTGCCAACCTGTGCCGCCCGGGTTCGATCCCCAGCATCCCATATGGTCCCCCGAGCACCACCAGGAGTAATTCCTGAGTGCAAAGCCAGGAGTAACCCCTGAACATTGCCGGGTGTGACCCAAAAAAAGAAAAAAAAAAAAAAAAACAATAAGCCCCAGTCACATAGATAATTACTTAGAAAGCTTTTTTGTAGTGGAAAGAAAATAAACTTTATAGAGTTACTAGATTAAATCTACTCAGCTCTATAACATCCTAGATACATAACCAAATATAGATACATAGTAAGTATAGAACACATTTACTATAAATCTGAAAACTTACTGTTTTCAGAACCAGGACATAGGATAATGCTCAAATGTATGTACAGTACATGCCTTGGAATATATGGTCCCCATAAATACTGCCACACATGTTCTCCATACAATACCAAGAGAATAAGGGGCCAGAGAGAGTATAACAGACAGGGTGCTTGCCCTGCATGTGACCAACACCAGCACTTAATATGGATACCTGAGTACTACAAGGAATAATACAAGTGCAAAGCAGGTCTAAGCCTGAGCAGCACCAGGTGTGACTCAAAACAAAACGAAAAAAGAGAATGGTAAGAATATAGGTATATTTTATGTATGTGTGTGTAAATATATATCTGTGTTGTCTATGTGTAATATTTCATGGAATAATATATTACTTTTTCAGATTTTTTTTTCCTTTTGGGTCACACACCGCAATGCTCAGGGGTTCTCCTGGCTCTGCACTCAGGAATTCCTACCTAGCCGGGGACCATATGGGATGCCGGGATTGAACCTGGGCGGCATGGGCTGGCCATGTGCAGGCAAACGCCCTGCCTGCTGGGCCATTGCTCCGCCCCAGATTTTGATACACAATTTTTTTGGAGGGTCACATTTGGCTATGCTCAGGGGACACTATGCAGTACTGGTATAGAACCTCAGCCAGCCATGTGTAAGGCAAGCAAGTTACCAGTGATACTATCTCTCCAGCCCCCATTATTCCTTGATTCTAAAGAATAAAAAATATATTGGGAGGGCCAGAGTGATAGCCCAGTGGGTAGGGCATTTGCCTTGCATGTGGCCAGCCTGTGCCGGCCTGGGTTCGATCCCCGGCATTCCATATGGTCCCCGAGGCACTGCCAGGAGTAATTCCTGAGTGCAGAGCCAGGAGTAGCCCCTGAGCTCTGCCGGTACGCACCCAAAAAAAAAAGCAAAAAAAAATATATACATATATTGGGAGAAGGGGTCAGAGCAATAGCCCAGTGGGTAAGGCGCTTTGCCTTGCACGCGGCCAGCCCTTGCTGGTCCGGGTTCGATCCCCACCATCCCATATGGTCCCCCGAGCACCACCAGGAGTAATTCCTGAGTGCAGAGCCAGGAGAAACCCCTGAGCATTGCTGGGTGTGACCCAAAAAAAGCAAAAAAAAAAAAAAAAAGGGGGCCAGAGCAATAGCACAGAGGGTAGGGCATTTGCCTTGCACTCGGCCTATCTAGGTTTGATCCCCAGCATCCCATATGGACCCCCAAGCACCGCCAGGAGTAATTCTGAGTAACCCCTTAGCATTGCCGGGTGTGCTAAGGGGAAATTAATAGCAAAGTTTCATTGGTATATAACTGAACAGTGTTTGTTATGTAACTTTAGGTTAGACAAAAGAGAATAGGTAGTCTGAGTTCTAACAAACAGCCTACTGAATTAATACTAATACTGGATTAATACTAAGCAGAGAAACTATTCTGTGTAAATGACAGAACTGAGGAGTCAACCTAGTTCAAAGTGATTCACTGAAAAGGTAAATATGACCACTATCACCAAATTTCAGAGCTAATGGGATTTTAGAAATCAAGATCCTTGGGGCTGGAGCTATTGTACATCAGGCAGGGTGCTTGCCTTGCACAAGGCTGATCTGGGTTTGATCCCTAGCATCCCATATGATCCCTCTCCAAGAACCTCCAGGATTCCTAATACAGAGTTAGGAGTAACCACTGAACATTGCTGAGTGTGGCCCCAAAACAAAAATGAAACAAAACAAAACAAAAACAAAAACAAAAAAAAAAAAAGAAAAGATCCACTACTGAAACTAAGGCTCACAATTTTATTTATTCATTCATTTTTTTTTGCTTTTGGGTAACACCCAGCAATGCTCAGGGGTTACTCCTGGCTCTACACTCAGGAATTATTCCTAGCAGTGCATGGGGAACCATATGGGATGCCGGGGATCGAACCCGGGTCAGCCACATGCAAGGTAAATGTGGCTATTGCTATGTGCTATTGCTCCGCCCCATGGCCCACTATTGTCTGAGAAAGAAGTACACAAATGGCACTGAATCAATGCCAGCCGGATTCATTAGCCAATGCTGCTTCCAATGAAAATATTCAAATTAAAAACTCAGGCACGAGACTGCAGCTCATGAGTACCTGTTTCCTTCCACCACATCAATGAGGTCATCTGCTGTGGCATCGCTCATGTAGAGTCACATCGGCATTATGAATTTTGTATTCGGCCAGAATGCTCTTCACAGTTTCAGCATCCAGCTCACTCTGAGGGCACTGAGTGGGCATAGAAGACAAAAAACAAGAGTACTGATATACCCAGAAAATCCTAGCAAGCTCATTTCTTAAGTTTGTTAACCTAGATGGAAAACTACCAGTAGGAAATACTTAGAACTAGAAATCTTATGCCAGAGAGATAACTCAAAGTCTAACATGATGGAGATGCTAAACTGGCTTTTCTTTTGGGAGGGAGGGACATTTTGGGCTACACCGAGTAATTCTCAGGGCTTACTACTGGGTCTTCGCTCAGGAATTCACTTCTGGTGGACTTGAGGGAAATCTAGGGTGCCAGGAGTCAAAACGAGGTTAGTCACATGCAAAGCATGCAGCCCACCTGCTATGCTATCGTCCCGCCCCAACAGGCACTAAGTTTTACAGGCAGCACACAGCTGGCTGTCCAAGAACCCACTAGATAGTCTTAGTTGTTCCAAGTACTGCTGAAAGGCTCCTGACTGTGCCCAGTACCACAGGGCTCAGAGAGGGCCATCACCAGCTTGTTGGCTTTTTCTTTTAAATCTTTGGACCACACCCCAGTATTCAGCCTTTACTTCTAACTGTGCTCTGCACTTGGGGACCACTCCTGGTGAGGCTGACGTGGCGTGCCTAGGATGAAACCTGGGTCATCTGTGTGAAAGTCAAACACCTTATCGACTGCACTCTCTCCAGCTCAAGGCAAGAGCCTTAACCCCCCAGGTTATCTCTCTAGTCCCCTAGTTTTTTCTTTTCTTATTTATTTGTTTGTTTGTTTGTTTATTTTTGCTTTTTTGGGTCACACCCGCGACGAGCAGGGGTTACTCCTGGCTCTTTGCTCAGGAAATACTCCTGGCGGAGCTCGGGGACCATATGGGATGCCGGGATCGAACCCGGTCAGTCGCGTACAAGGCAAACGCCCCTACCCGCTGTGCTATGGCTCTGGTCCCTCTTTCTTTTTTTATTTTTCTTTTGCTTCTTTGGGTCACACCCAGAGATGCTCAAGGGTTACTGACTCTGCACTCAGGAATTACTCCTGAAGGTGCTCGGGGCTATATGGGGATGCCGAGGAACACTCTACCATCGTACTATCACTCAACCCCTCCCAGTTTTCTTTCATATCTCAATTTATCATCGTTTAATATGCCACATCTTACTTACGAATTTTGTTTACTATTTCCCTACATTAGACTGCTACACAGGAAATTTTATCTACTTTGCTCCCTGTTCTTTTCCTCATTCCGATCTTAAAACAATACTTGGCTCATTGTAAATGTTCCATAAATCTTTTAGTAAATTATGAAAGGACATTAGCAGTCATCTACATCATGCAAACATTAGATCACACTGTACTCCCACATAACACTCCGAAAGAAGAAACTAAAAGATAAATCTGAGTGTAATGCCTGTCCCACTTTAAGTTCTGATCAGTCATTACAAGACCCCGGCGTTACTTCAGTTAGTGCGGAGAGAAGGCGGAGCTATTCCAAACGTCAATGTCCCAGCACCTCAATCCACACCCCACCCAAGCCCTTTTTGTCTCATTTCATCTCCACTTACAGTGGCTGTAAGATTTATGCCTCCTTTATCCTTTTCTTAAAGCCAATGTTAGGGGGTTTGCTGTTTAGCGTAATACCAAAGCCTTCCAGCTCATTTTCAATTATCTTCTTATGTCCCAAGGGTTTCAGAACATCCAGAACAATCAGGATCAGGTTACAGGTTCGGGCCACTAAAGAATGGGAATAGAATAAATAAATAAATGGATGGATGAATGAATGAATGAATAGATGAATAAGTAAATAAACACATGAATGAATGAATGAATGAATGAATGAATGAATGAATGTGGGGCTGTAGCGATAGCCCAGCCGGTAGGGCATTTGCCTTGCATACAGCAAACGCCCTACCCGCTGGGCTAACCGGGCCTGTGCTAGCCCGGGTTCGATTGCGGCGTCCCATATGAGTCCCCCCGAGCACCGCCAGGAGTAATTCCTGAGTGCAGAGCCAGGAGTAACCCCTGAGCGTCGCAGGTGTGACCCAAAAAAGCAAATAAATAAAAAATAAAAAATAAAAAAAATAGATAGATAAATGAATGAATGAATGGATGGATGGATGAGCGAATAAATAAATAAATGGATAGATTAATGAATAAAAATAAACGAATAAACAAACAAATAAACAACAGACAGACAGACAGACAGATCACACCTCAGCAAAGTTCAGGAAAAGTTTATTTTATTTTTTTTTTTTTTTGGGTCACACTCTGCAATGCTCAGGGGTTTCTCCTGGCTCTGCACTCAGGAATTACTCCTGGCGGTCGGTGCTCGGGGACCATATGGGATGCCAGGGATCGAACCTGGGCCAGCATAGACCAGCCACATGCAAGGCAAATGCCCTACCCGCTGGACTATCACTCCGCCCCCAGGAAAAGTTCAATAATCCAAATAAAGGTAGGATAAGAAGGAAGAGGAGAGGGTAAAAACCTTTTTTTACTTTATATTTTTTCTTTTGGATCACACCCAGCAATGCTCAGGGGTAAGTTACTTCTGGCTCTGCACTCAGGAATTACTCCAGGTGGTGCTAGGGGAATCATACGGGATGCAGGGGATCAAACTCGGGTTGGCTGGGTGCAAGACAAATGCCCTACCCCACTGTGCGATCGCTCTGGCCCCAACAGTGAATTTTTTTTTTTTTTTTTTTTTTGCTTTTTGGAGTCACACCCGGCGATCTAAGGTTACTCCTGAGCTCTGCACTCAGGAATTACTCCCTGGCGGTACTGGGAGACCATATGGGATGCCGGATTCGAACCCGGGCAGGCAGAGCCAGGCAGCGTGCAGCAAACGCCCTACCCGCTGGGCTATCGCCCGGCCCCGACAGTGAAATTCTTATACTTAAAGACAAAAAGAGGGGCCGCACGCGATAGCCCAGTGGGTAGGGAGTTTGCCCTGCATGCGGCCGACCCGGTTCGATCCCCAGCATCCCATATGGTCCCCTGAGCACTGCCTGGAGTAATTCCTGAGCAAAGAGCCAGGAGTAACCCCTGAGTGTCGCCGGATGTGACCCAAAAAAGCAAAATTGAATAAATAAATAAATAAACAAACAAATAAATGAATAAATGAATAAATAAATAAATGCATCAATTTGCAATGTGGTATGTTTTCTTCCAGTATATGTGAAAAGAAAGCCACCTGAAAAATAATTCAAGCAGGGGCCGGAGTGATAGTCCAGCAGGTAGGGCGCTTGCCTTGCACACGGCCGGCCCTTGCTTGGCTGGGTTCAATCTCCGGCATCCCATATGGTTCCCGAGCACCGCCAGGAGTAATTCCTGAGTGCAGAGCCAGGAGAAACCCCTGAGCATTGCCGGTTGTGACCCAAAAAGAAAAAAAAAAAAAAAAAATTCAAGCAGTTGGAGCATAGTACAGCGGGTCTGGTATCCTATATGGTTCCCAAGAACTGCCAGTAATAATACCTGAGACACTGTGAGCATTGCTGGATGTGGCCCCAAAACAAGACAAAATAAAAGTTCAGAATAACACCGGGGGGGCGCGCGGAGCGATAGCAAAGTGGGTAGGGTGTTTGCTCTTGCACGCTGCCAGCCCATGCAGGCCCGGGTTCGATCCCCGCATCCCATATGGTCCCCTGAGCACCGCCAGGAATAATTCCTGAGTGCAGAGCCAAGAGTAACCCCTGTGCATCACTGGGTGTGACCCAAAAAGAAAAAAAAAAAATAGAAAGAAAAAGAATAGCACCAGGAATGTGGTTCAATAGTAAAGTGCAACCTTCACCTGTGCAAGGCCCTGGGTTTAATCCCTGACCAGATAAGAGTTAGCGGGCCAGAGAGTACAGGAGGTACAGTGCTTGCTTGCACAAGGTTTACCTCAGTTCCGTTCAAATTGTCAGCACTGTGTATGGCCCCCTAATAACTGTCAGGGATCACTCCTGAGCAGAGAGCCAATAACAGCCCATGACTACAACTGAGTACAGCCCCAAAAACCAAACAAACAAAAAAAGTATCAGGTTGAATATATATGGCAATAGCCCAAATCCCACAGTGTTAATAAAGATCCAAAATGAAAAGAACTCAGAAAACAAAATAAAATAATCTAATAATCATAACTTCATTTTAGTTAACTTCACTGTTTTTTTTTTTTTTTTTTTGCTTTTTTGGGTCACACCAGCGACGCTCAGGGGTTACTCCTGAGCTTTGCACTCAGGAATTACTCCTGGCAGTGCTTCGGGGGACCATATGGGATGCCGGGATCGAACCCGGGCCGGCACAGGCCGGCCACGTGCAAGGCAAACGCCCTACCCGCTGGGCTATCGCTCCGGCCCCCTTCACTGTTATTTTTAATTTGACATTTAGATGTGCATGCAAGAAAAGTGCACAATTTAGTTCTGAATAGGGGCCGGAGCGATAGCCCAGTAGGTGGGGCGTTGTTTTGCACGCGGCCCGGCCTGTGCCGGCCGGGTTTGATCCCCGGCATCCCATATGGTTCCCGAGCACAGCCAGGAGTAATTCCCTGAGTGCAGAGCCAGGAGTAACCCCTGAGCATCGCCGGGAGTGACCAAAAAAGCAAAAAACAAATAAACAAACAAACAAACAAACAAACAAATAAATAAATAAATATAAATAAAGTTCTGGATAAGGGGCCAGAGCGATAGCACAGCAGGTAAGGCATTTGCCTTGCACTTAGCCGGCCTGGGTCTCGATTCCCCAGCATCCCATATGGTCCCCCGAGCGCTGCCAGGAGTAAATCCTGAGTGAAGAGCCTGCCTGCAGTAACCCCTGAGCATTGCTGGTTGTGATCCAAAAAGAAAAAAAAATTCTGAATACAGAGAATTGGCTGTATGGGAAGGGAGAAAAGGCTTTCACTTGTATTCCACATATTTTATTGTCCATTTTTTATAAGATGAATGCATTCATGGATTATTTGTGTAGTAATAAAACTGAAACAGTCAAAGAATGGTCTTCCCCAAGGGTCTTATAAAGAGGAAGCCAGGATGTTCAGGAGCTGTATGCTGCTTGTAAAAGCGACTTCCTGAGGCTTCAATGGATTCTTGTCGACTGATGAGCCAGGAATACGGCAGTCCTGACTTAACATTTTATTACTTAAAAATCTGGACCAGGGTAGTAGCACAGCAGGCAGGGCATTTGACTTACATGCGGGAACCCGGCATCCCATATGGTGCCCCAAGCACCACCAGGAGTAAGTCCTGAGTGCAAAGTCAGGAGTAAACTGAGCATTGCCAATTGTGACCCAAAAAGAAAAATAAAATAAATAGATAAAATAAAAAGATAAGTCCTGAGTATCAACCAGTGTGTCCTCAAAACAGAAGCAAACAAAAAGGGGACTTCAGGGTTGCCGCCCACTGTATCACAAGTCTGATGTATTCCTGGCACAAGAGTCCATCATGCATTGCTGAATATGCGCCCCAAAAAAAAAGTTTAAAAATGAAAAAATAATGAAAGGAATCAGTAAGAATCATTAAATCTAGGTTGTAGCTCTAAATCTGCAATGAACTTTTGAACCACTGGATCAAATATCTTACTTCTCCTAGCCTCCACATTTCTCCTTAAAATTAAAAGTAGGTGGGGCTAGAGCGATAGCCCAGCGGGTAGGGTGTTTGCCCTTGCACGCGGCTGGCCTGTGCAGGCCCAGGTTTGATCCCCGACATCCCATATGGTCCCCCAAGCACTGCCAGGAGTAATTCTGAGTGCAGAGCCAGGAGCAACCCCCGAGCATTGCCAGGTATGATCCAAAAGGAAAAAAAAAAAAAAGTAGGGCCTGGGGGGCCAGAGCGATAGCCCAGCGGGTAGGGTAGTTGCCTTACACGCGGCCGGCCTGTATCGACCTGGGTCCGATCCGGCATCCCATATGGTCCCGCTGAGCTCCGCCAGGAGTAATTCCTGAGTGCAGAGCCAGGAGTAACACCTGAGCATCGCCAGGTTTGACCCAAAAAGCAAAAAAAAAAAAAAAAAGGAAAAAATGTTCCTCGGTGTAGTACAAATTATCCCCAAACCTAATAGAGCTTTTTCTAAAAGCACAGTATCAGTAAAGGGATTAACACCCCAAGAGGATACTGACCCTGGACAACTTACCAGCAATGACCTGACGGGCCTCGACCTTTCCCATCCTTGGCACCCTCAATAATACCTGGGAGGTCCAGGAGCTGCAAAATCCAGAAGGGAAAGAGGAGCTCATTATAAATATGAACAAGCTAAAAAGAACTATCAAGTATCTAAAATTCAGGTGATCCAAAACTAATCTTCCGGGCCGGAGCGATAGCCCAGTGGGTAGGGTGTTTGCCTTGCACGCAGCCGGCCTGTGCCGGCCCCGGTTCGATCCCTGGCATCCCATATGGTCCCCTGAGCACCGCCAGGAGTAATTCCTGAGCGCAGAGCCAGGAAAAAATCCCTGAGCATTGCCGGGTGTGACCCAAAAAAGCAAAAAAAAAAAAAAAAAAAAAATTAGGGAGAGGAAATGAAAGGACAATTTTCCAAAGAAGACACTGACGACCGATAGGCATATAGAAAAAATGCAGTCACTCATGATCAAGGAAAATGAAAACCACACCAAGGTATCATCTTATGATTGTGAGAATTGCATATATCAAAAAGTCTAGAAAAAGCCAGTATTGGCAGGACTGTGGTGAGAAAGCAATATGAAGATCTCTCCAAAGAAAAAGAGAGCCCACATATAACCCAGTGATATATACACTTCTTGGCTTCCTTCACCCAAAACACAAAAATCATTAATTCAAGAGAATATATGAATAACTATGTTCACCTCAGCACTTAGTACAATAGCCAAGATATGGAAATCTTTATACTATAAGATATAGTATAAAAGATATTGTATCTTGATACAATGAGATACAAGATACAATAAGATATTGTATCTTGATACAAGATACAATAAGATATTGTATCTTGGCTATGTATCAAAATGCCTAACTATAGATGGAGGCGGAGAGATAGCACAGCGGGTAGGGCGTTTGCCTTGCACACAGTGGACCCAGGTTCGATCCCTGGCATCCCATATGGTCCCCGAGAACACCAGGGAGTAATTGCTGAGTGCAGAGCCAGGAGTAAACACTGAGCATGGCCAGGCGTGACCAAAAGAGCAAAAATGAATGAATGAATGAATGAATACCCAACTCATTTTTTAAAAAATGCCTAACTATAGATGAATGGATAAAGAAGTTGTGGTATGGGGTCAGAGCAACAGTACAGCAGGTAGGGCATTTGTCTTCCTTGCAAGTGGTAAACCCAGGTTCAAACCCCGGCATCCCATAAGGTCCTGCAAGCACAACCAAGAGTAATTCTTGAGTGCAGAGCCAGGAGTAACTCCTGAGCATTACCAGGTGTGACCCAAATAGAAAAAAAAAAAAAAAAGTTCAGTATATATAATGGTGTACTACAAAGCTCCACAAAAAAAATAAAATCAGGGGCCGGAGCGATAGCACAGCGGGAGGGCGTTTGCCTTGCATGCAGCCAACCCGGGTTCGATCCCCAGCATCCCACATGGTCCCCGAGCACCACCAGGAGTAATTCCTGGGCATCGCCGGGTGTGACTGAAAAAGCAAAAAAAGAAAAAAGAAAAGTAAAAACAAAATCATGCACTTCACCACAACACAGAGAGAACTAGAGGCTATCATGCTGAGTGAAGTCAGAAGAAAAGGGATAGGGGCCAAAGCAATAGTCCAGAGGGTGGGCGGATGCAGTGCATGTGGCCACCCAGGTTCAATTTCCGGCATCCCATATGGTCTCCTGAGCACCGCCAGGAGTAATTCCTGAGTGCAGAGCCAGGAATAACCCGAGCATAGCTGGGTATGACCCAATAATGATGATGATGATGATGATGAAGGAAAGGGAGGGGAGGGGGAGGGAGAGGGGAGGGGAGAAGAGAAGGCTGGAAGGGGGGGGAGAGGGAGGGAAGAGAGGGGGAGGAGAGAGGGAGGAGAGGGGGGAAGGAGGGGAGGAGGGAGGAAGGGGGAGAGGGAAGGAGGAGGGGGGGGGGAGGGGGTAGGAGGGAGGAGGAGGGAGGGGGGGGGGGGAGGGAGGAGGGAGGAAAGGGAGAGGGAGCGAGGGGGAAGCGGAATGGGAGGGATGGGGGGGGGAGGAGAAGAAGAAGGAAGGAGGGAAGAGGAGGAGGGAGTAGTCAGAAGAGGAGAAGGAGGAGGAGGAGGAAGAGGAGGAGGAGGAAGTGGAGGAGGAGGAGGAGGAGGAGGAGGAGGAGGAAGAGAAGAAAAGGGTTAGATACAGAATGATCTGTCTTGGGCCGGAGCAATAGCCCAGCGGGTAGGGCGCTTGCCTTGCATGTGGCCAGACCATGCCGGCCCAGGTTCGATCCCCAGCATCCCATATGGTTCCCGAGAACCACCAGGGGTGATTTCTGAGTGCAGAGCCAAGAGAAACCCCTGAGCATTGCCGGGTGTGACCCAAAAAAGCAAAAAAAAAAAAAAAAAAAAAATCTGTCTCATATGTAGTATTTAAAGGTACATAGGAAAGTAGTAAAGGCCAAAGGCAATACAACAGAACAACCCACAAACTGAATTTGTGTAGGTTTTGGGAGTTGATGAAAGGGAGAGACAATGGAGACCTTAGTGGAAGGAGGTGGGTACGCTGGTGGTAGGTAGGTATGGTGTTGGAATTATGTACACAGAAAACTGTAACTATTGTAAGTTAAAATTCTTCAATCTGGGGCCGGAGCGATATCCCAGCGGGTAGGGTGTTTGCCTTGCATGCAGCCGGCCTGTGTCGGCCCGGGTTCGATCCCGGCATCCCATATGGTCCCCCGAGCACCGCCAGGAGTAATTCCTGAGTGCAAAGCCAGGAGAAACCCCTGAGCATTGCCGGGTGTTACTAAAAAAGAAAAGAGAAAAAAAAAATTCTTCAATCTGGGGCCAAAGTTAGTCCAGCGGGTAGGGTGTTTGTTGCTTGCACGGGCCGGCCTGTCGCGGCCCGGGATCAATCCCGGCATCCTCTATGGTCCCCCGAGCACCGCCAGGAGTAATTCCTGAGTGCAGAGCCAGGAGTAACCCCTGAGCATTGCCGGGTGTGACCCAAAAAAGCAAAAAATAAATAAATAAATAAACAAATAAATAAATAAATAAGTTCTTCAATCAGGGGCCAGAGCATTAGCAAAGAGGTTGGGTGTTTGTCTTGCATGCGGCCGACCTGGGTTCGATCCCCTGGCATCCCATATGGTTCCCCAAGCACCGTCAGGAGTAATTCCTGAATACAGAGCAAGGAGTAACCCCTGAGCGTTGCCAATGTGACCCCCAAAAAAAAAAAAAAAAGATTGCAAGGTGTTAGGTGGCTCAATGGTAAAGAGCATGCAGGGAGGGCCGGAGCGATAGCCCAGCGGGTAGGGCGTTTGCCTTTTGCACGCCGGCCTGTGCCGGCCCGGGTTCGATCCCCGGCATCCCATATGGTCCCCCGAGCACAGCCAGGAGTAATTCCTGAGTGCAGAGCCAGGAGTAACCCCTGAGCATTGCCGGTGTGACCCAAAAAGCAAAAAAAAAAAAAAAAAAAAAGAGCATGCAGGGAGGACGTTTGCCTTGCATGCAGCCGATTCAAGTTCAATCCCGGCATCCCACATGGTCCCCTGAGCACCTCCAGGAGTAATTCTATGAGAAAGACTGGCAATGCACTGGCAAGCTACTTAGGGATTAAGGAGCATGCACTGAAGACCATGATGGGCAAACACCATTTTCCATTAAAAGGAACTACAGTCCTCAGCCCTCTCCCTGGCCTAACGGTTTGTCTCAAGCTACAGATAAGGATGTTCCACAGGACAGCGTTTGGTAAAACTGTCAAGAAAAAGGTCTAGGGGCTGGAGCGATAGCCCAGCAGGTAGGACATTTACCTTGCATGGAGCCAACCTGGGTTTGATCCCTGGGCACTGCCAGGTGTAATGCCTAAGTGCATAGCCAGAAGTGACCCCTGAGCATCACCAGGAGTGACCAAAAAGGGTTAAAAAAAAAGGGAGGTAGGGGCCGGAGCGACAGTCCAGCGGGTAAGGCATTTGCCTTGCACACGGCCAGCCCATGCCGGCCCGGGTTCGATCCCCGGCATCCCATATGGTCCCCTGAGCACCGCCAGGAGTGATTCCTGAGTGCAGAGCCAGGAGAAACCCCTGAGCATTGTCGGGTGTGACCCCAAAAAAAATAAAAAAAAGTAAAAAAAAAAAAGGTTAAAAAAAAAAAGAATAAGGGGCTGGAGCAATAGTCTAGTGAGTAGGGTATTTGCCTACCCACTGTTCGATCTCCGGCATCCCATATGGTCCCTGAGCACCACCAGGAGTAATTCCTGAGTGCAGTCACAAGTAGCCTCTGAGCATTGCTGTGTGACTCAAAAAAGCAAAAAAAAAAAAAAAAAAAAAAAAATCAAATAAATGAATGAATGAATGAATGAATAAAATAAAAAAGTAAAAAAAGCCATCAAGTGAAATTTAGGAGCGGCTAGCCCAGTGGGTGGGGCGTTTGCCTTGCACGCGCCAGCCCATGCCGGCCAGGGTTCGATCCCGGCATCCCATATGGTCCCCCGAGCCGCCAGGATTGATTCCTGAGTGCAGGGCCAGGAGAAACCCCTGAGCATTGCTGGGTGTGACCCAAAAAAAGCGAAAAAAAAAAAAAAAGATAACAAATGACAGAAGTAACTACTTATGTTCAGAAATATTTGGTAATCCTGGTTAAAATAAATTTAATATACCAAAATATAGAATTGAATATGCAACAAACAGAGGTATCATTTGTCAGACTGCTTAACTGTTTATGCCCACATAGGAAATATGATAGACTGCGCAGCTTATCTTCACGAACTTCCAAAGTATGGTGTGAAGGTTGGCTTGACAAATTACACAACAGCACATTCTTCTGGCCTGGCTATGTGTACTGGCCTGCTGCTGGCCTGCAGGCTTCTCAACAGGTTTGGCACAGACAACACTTATGAAGACCGATTAAGGTCACCAAAGATTAACACAATATAGGAAACACTGACAGGCAACCCTTGACTTCACTTGCTGCTTGAATACAGAACTTGCAGAACTGCTATTGGAAATAAAGTGTTTTTTTTTTCCATTTTCCTTTTTCACCCTCCACCTCTCCTACCTAGGAAGTTACTGGAAATAAAAGTGTTTAGGGTTGTGAAAGTAGCTGTGGCTGAAAGGATTGTTTGTTTTTGTTTTTTGGGTCACACCCGGCAGGGTTACTCCTGGCTCTGCACTCAATTACCCCTGGCGGTACTTGGGGAACCATATGGGATGCCGGGGAATCGAAGCCAGGTCAGCCATGTGCAAGGCAAATGCCCTACCCGCTGGAATTATAGACCCCATTCCCATGACCTAAAGGAATGGTTTGAGGCACTTTATGTTCCTGGAGCAAGCAGGTGCCCTTGGGCTCTTCTTGCATGAGACAGGACATATGGAGATGTTACTGGTGCCTGCTCGAGCAAATCGATGATGAACAGGAAGACAGTGATACAGTGATATATTTTACATATTTTCATACTCACGGAATTTCCCATTTGGGATCCCTAAATTATTAAGAACTTCTCAGGACACCAACTTCTTTGGGTCTTAGAAATAAGAATTATCTTCTTAAAAGGTCTAATCAAGGGCTCGAGTGATAGTCCAGCAGGTAGGGTGCTTGCTTGCATGCGGCCAACCTGGGTTTGATCCCCAGCATCCTATATGGTCCTCCAAGCGCTACCAAGAGTAATTGAGTAGTTCCTGAGTGCAGAGCCAGGAGTAACCCCTTTTCATTGCCAGGTGTGACCCAAAATAGAGAAAAAAAAAAAAGGTCTAATCAAGTTATTTCTCTAACAAAAAAGAAATCTGATGGTTTTTGCTCATGTATCAAAATAAAATCCACTTACTTTGTAAGTGAAAATCCAACTTTCAGGGCCGGAGCAAAAGCACAGGGGGTAGGACGTTTACCTTGCACGCAGCCAACCCAGGTTCGATCGCAACATCCCATATGGTTCCCCGAGCTCTGTCAGGAGTAATTCCTGAGCAAAGAGCAGGAGGAACCCCTGAGCATCTCTAGGTATGACCCAAAAATAAAAAAAAAAAAAACAAAAGCAAACAAACAAAAAAAAAAACAACTTTCTTTTTTTTTTTTTGTTGTTGTTTGTTGTTTTGCTTTTTGGGTCACACACAGCGATGCTCAGGGGTTACTCCTGGCTTTGCACTCAGGAATTACTCCTGGCGGTGCTCGGGGACCCTATGGGATGCCGGGATCAAACCCAGGCCGGCATGGGCCGGTCGCGTGCAAGGCAAACGCCCCTACCCGCTGGGCTATCGCTCCGCCCCAAAAAACAACTTTCTTAGCAGGCACTAAAGCCTGCCTAATTCAGCGCCAACCAACCTACATAGATTCATTTTTCACCACTCTCTGTACCATGCCTAAGCTTGTACTACAACAGCTACAGTTTACAACTGCCTGAGATTGCCCCTTACTTTTTCCAGCTACTGAACACTATTTGAACGCCAAGCTCTAGCTCCACTTTCACTTTATTTTCCCCTTTTTGGGTCACACCCAGCAATGCTCAGGGGTTACTCCTAGCTCTGCAACTCAGAATTACTCCTGGCACTGCGTGGAGGACCATATGGCACGCTGGGGATCGAACCTGGGTCGGCCGCATGCAAAGCAAATGCACTACCTGCTGGACTATAGCTCCAGCCCCAAATTCACTTTTATTTAGGGGGTGAGGGAGATTAAGGTCATACATATGGTGCTCAGAGCTTACTCTGAATCACTACTGGTAGTAATCCAGAGTGAATATGCAGTGCTGGGGATCAAACTGGGTTAGCCCACATGCAAGGTACCTGAATTATCTCTGACCACCCCACTACCACCTATTTCTTTTTTTTGCTTTTTTTGGGCCATACCCAGCGATGCTCAGGGCTTAGTCCTAGCTATGCACTCAGGAATGACCCCTGGCGGTGCTCAGGGGACCATATGGGATGCCAGGATTGAACCCGGGTCGGCTGTGTGCAAGGCAAATGTCCCACCCCTGTGCTTTCGCCTCCGGCCCCTCCACTACCACTTTTTTTTTCTTTTTGGATCACACCCAGCAATGCTCAGGGGTTACTCCTGGCTCTGCACTCAGGAATTACCCCTGGTAGTGCTCGGGGACAATATGGGGTGTCGGGGATCGAACCCGGGTCGGCTGCGTGCAAGGCAAATGCTCTACCCGCTGGACTATCACTCCGGCCCCTCCACTACCACTTTCTAAATGAAGCACTGACTAATCAGACTTACCTCCCCCAAATTCTGTATCCTCAGATGAAAAAGAAATGCCCTTTCCTACTTTCAGACTATATATCAAATATATTATAGGTTCTTATGTACTGCTTTAGGTTCCCAACTAGACAGTGAGGTACTGGAAGATAAAAGATCAACAGGCCTGGTAAGAGCACCATAAGCACTTTTTAAATAAAAGAACGGATTTCTTCCCTTTCTTGGCCTGCAGGCCTAACTTACCTGGATCTTGGCACCTTTGTATCTGATGACACCCGGCACAGTGGTCAGAGTAGTGAACTCATAGGCTGCCACTTCAGAATACACACCTGCCAAGTTACTGAGCAGTGTGGACTTCCCAACAGACGGAAAACCCACAAACCCAATTCGGGCATCACCTGTCTTGGCCACATCAAAACCTAAAGAATCAATAAATTAAAAACAAGTTATCTTAAGAATGCTGAAAGTTATAAATCTCCAATTTTTGCAGTTTACTTCTAAAGTACAATCTAAGCACACCTCTCCAGAGCAGGAGAGCTCAAAGAGCACAAATGACTGGTGTGCATGCCTTGCTTGAGTCCAGAGTTGTTTCCCTGGCACAGCACAGCCCTGAGCACTGGTGGGCCCAGGGCATGATACTTCAAGGCCCTATAGCATTAGATTTATCAGATCTCCCTGCAGCATAGGACCAAGTATCACCAGGAGCAGACCACCAAGAAAATACCCGTATATGGGGCCAGAGCAATGGCCCAGCGGATAGGGTGTTTGCCTTGCACGCGCCAGCCCATGCCAGCCCGGGTTCGATCCCTGGCATCCCATATGGTCCCCTGAGCACCGCCAGGAGTAATTCCTGAGTGCAGAGCCAGGAGAAACCCCTGAGCATCGCCGAGTGTGACCCAAAAAAAGCAAAAAAAAAAAAAAAAAAAAAAGAAAAAA
Organism: Cryptotis parvus; assembly: GCA_021461705.1. Lineage (NCBI taxonomy): Eukaryota > Metazoa > Chordata > Mammalia > Eulipotyphla > Soricidae > Cryptotis > Cryptotis parvus. The sequence continues at coordinate 19,882 of JAJIBD010034907.1, forward strand.
AGAAAAAGAAACTACCTGTATAAGGTCAGAGATCAAATCAATCGACAGGATGAGCCCATGCTTTGAATGTAGGAAGTTTCAGTTCAATCCCTAGCAATGCCTGGTCCCCCAAGCACCAAAAGGAGGAGCAACCCTAAGCAGAGCCAGGGAATAGCCCAAAAACCACCAGGCCAAACATAATCTCTCTTTCTCTTTCTCTCTCTATATATATATATATGTATCACTGTCTTCCCGTTCATCATCGATTTACTCGAGCGGTCACCAGTAACATCTGCATATGTCCTGTCTCATGCTAGTAGAGCCCAAGGGCATCTGTGCTCCAGGCATAAAGAGCCTCAAACCATTACATTAGGTCATGGGAATGAGGTATATATATATATATATATATATATATATATATATATATATATATATATATATATATATATATTATATATATGTATATATATGTATGTATATGTATGTATGTATATATATATATCTTTATATCTGTATACATATACATATATAAACCCCTAAAGCAATTCATGCTTAACACAGTGCTTTATTAAATCTACTCTTCCAGGATCATGAGATAGCTCAGAGATAGGGCATATTTTCCACATATGGGAACCTTGGGCTCAATTTCCAGCACTGCATGGTTGCCCAAGCACCAGTAGGAGTGACCCCTAAGTAACGCATTAGAAGTAGCCCCAAATACTTGGAGAGTATCATGTTGAGTGAAATTAGCCAAAAGGAAAAGACTGGGGCCGGAGTGATAGCCCAGTGGGTAGGGCGTTTGCCTTGCACCGGCCGGCCCATGCTGGCCCGGGTTCGATCCCGGCATCCCATATGGTCCCCTGAGCACCGCCAGGAGTAATTCCAGAGTGCAGAGCCAGGAGAAACTCCTGAACATTGCCGGTGTGACCCAAAAAGCAAATAAATAAACAAACAAACAAATAAATAAATGCATAAATAAATAAATAGATGGATGAATGAATGAATGAATAAACAAGCAAGCAAACAAAGCAAAAGGAAAAAGACAGATATAGAATGATTGCACACACACACACACACACACACACATATATATATATGTATTATGATATCAATGATCAGGAGGTCTTGTCAACAGGTGGAATCTCCCACAAATGTGTGGGAGTCAGAGGTTAGGTAAAACAGAGAAGGGAATAGTGTGCTAATAATCGTCAAAAAGGGTAATACCAGGGGGCCGGAGCAATAGCCCAGTGGGTAAGGCGTTTGCCTTGCACGTGGCCGGCCCATGCCGGCAGGGATTCGATCCCGGCATCCCATATGGTCCCCTGAGCACCGCCAGGAGTGGTTCCTGAGTGCAGAGCCAGGAGTAACCCCTGAGCATCGCCGGGTGAGACCCAAAAAAGCAAAAAAAAAAAAGAAAATGGTAATACCAGGGCCAGAGCGATAGCCCAGCAGGTAGGGCATTTGCCTTGCACACAGCAGGCCCGTGCCGGCCCGGGTTCGATCCCGGCATCCCATATGGTCCCCGAGCACCGCCAGGAGTAATTCCTGAGTGCAGAGCCAGGAGAAACCCTGAGCATTGCCAGGTGTGACCCAAAAAGCAAAAAAAAAAAGGTAATACCAGCCTAGAACTGAACATTGACTATAGGCAAAAAGATACATATGATAACCTCTAAATGTATGTATTGCAATCCACAATGTGTAAGAGAGGGAAGAAAGAAGAGAGAGAGAGAGAGAGAGAGAGAGAGAGAGAGAGAGAGAGAGAGAGAGAGAGAGAGAGAGAGAAATGATAAAGAACCTGCCATAGAGGGAGGCTAGAGGAGGGGGAGGGAATTGGGGTCATTAGTGGTGGGAAATAGGCTCTGGTGGAGGGATGGGTACTGGCATACTGTATGACTGAAACCCAGAT
>JAJIBD010034908.1:0-18763 GCA_021461705.1 Cryptotis parvus
AAATTATAGTATTCTTAGCCTCTCTTAGTTTGCCATAGTGCTTTGTTATCATTGCAGATACAGCCACTCAGAGGAGTTTAGTATGAAATGTTAAATAGATTTAGGCAGCATCTGTCTATTTGATTCCGTTTCTAATTTTTAAATAGGGCAAACATCATTGATCAAATCCTAAGATCTTAGATTATTATGTCCTGAGTCTGTGGGTAGGAGAAGAGAATAGTGAACATCTGGTAGCTTTGCTGCTTGGAGTTTTAAAAAAGAAAAATGTTATTTGGAGCATATAAATGTCTTATGAAAACAAAAGAAGACAAGAGTCTTGGACTAGTATGGTGGGATCATTGTAGCTTAAAGGGGAAGGGAAGAGAATGTCAAACTAGGGTAAAGATGCTTAGCTGGGGACAGTACCAAAGTCAGATGATCATCTTAATGATAACAAGGCAGGTTTTAAAACAATCATCACATTGTTGAGGCCGATTTGATCATTGTTTTATGTTGCACATCTGGTATGAAATAAAGTAACTTGGCTATGCTTACTGTGCAAAAACATGATGATTTAGAGAAAATAATATCAATCAGTAGAACTTTTCTAGAGTCTGATGAAGTTTAATCCAGAGCAAAAAGTTTAAAAGATGAAAGAAACAATTTGGACAACAGCAAAACCTTTACATTTCTTCATTATTTCACTTCTTAAAGTAGATGAAAAACCACTTCAATTGATTCAGTAGAAATCAGAAAAATGAATCACTTTGATTTTCTCATAGAGCAATGTTCCCTGTTAAATACTACTGCTATTTGAAGTTATTTCTTTTTTTTTAACATTTTATTATACCACTGTGAGATATACAATTACAATGCTTGTTCACCGCTTGGGGGGTTTCGGTCACACAGTGTTCCAGCACCCGCCCTCCACCAGTGCCCCCAGACGACCACTCATGTCCCCAATTCCCTCCACCCTCCCACATACTGCCCTAAATGGCAGGTTCTTTATCTCCTCTCTCTCTCCCTCTCTCTCTCCTCCTTCTCCCACACATTGTGGGTTGCACTCACGTACACTTAGAAGCCATCATTTGCATTTTTGTCTGTATTTAATTCTCAGTTCTATGTTAGCATCAGAACTTTAGACATTTATTCCACATGTTCCCTTCTCTATCTAAACTAACCTCTGACTCCCACACGCTTGTGGTAATTTCCACTTTGGTAAGATCACCTAGTATATTTATGTCATGCAAATAAATGCAGTCATTCTCATCTCTCTCTTTCTCCTTCTGACTAATTTCACTCAACATGATTCTTTCCATATCCATCCATTTATAGGAAAATTTCATAACTTCATTTTTTCTGACAGCTGCATAGTATTCCATTGTGTAGATGTACCACAGTTTCTTTATCCAGTCATCAGTTCTCGGGCATACTGGTTGTTTCCAGGTTCTGGCTATTGTGAATAGTGCTGCTATGAAAATAAAAGTGCGGATTGTGTTTCCGCTGTGTGTTTTTTTGGCTTTCCAGGGGTATATTCCCAAGAGCGGTATGGCTGGGTCAAAGGGGAGCTCAATTTCTAGTCTTTGGAGGAATGTCCATATTGTTTTCCAGAAAGGTTGTACAAGTCGACATTCCCACTAACAGTGTATGAGAGTCCCCTTTCCCCACATCCAGCCAGCACTTGTTGCTTTTACCCTTTGGATATGGGCCATTCTCTGTGGTGTGAGGTGATATCTCATTGTTGTTTTGATTTGCATCTCTCTGATGATTAGTGATGATGAGCATTTTCTCATATGCCTTTTGGTGAAGTTATTTCTGTATTGGGGAAACAAAACCATCCAGTGCTCTACCCTCCACCACCTGCTTCCACTTGGATCAGCCCCAGTACTACTGATCTTGGAAAGAAGTCTCAGCTTAGCTGAACCTGATAGCCCAAGACACCATGGTACTGGACCGTCCTAGTGACACAGCTGCTGGAGTAAGAACTATATATGAGGACGTGCAACATCTCCCAAGTTCATAGTACTGACAGCCCAGTAGGAATACAGGAAATTAGATGGGGTGATTGTGTAGAAGCTCAATTAATGAAAGAACTATCACAGAAGGTTCACCTAGCACCTAACATCTTAGCAAATCCTCAGAAAATAACTTTAGTAACAATTATGAGATAGATGTTGTAATCAGCAGTATCACTTGTATCACTTGTCCTCCCGTTGTTTATCGATTTGCTCGAGCGGGCACCAGTAACATCTCCATATGTCCTGTTTCAAGCAAGTGTACCTGAGGGGCATCTGCTTGCTCCCAGCATGAAAAGCCTCAAACTATTCCTTCAGGTCATGGGAATGAGGTCCATAATTGTTACTGTTTTTTTTTTTGCATATCAAATAAAAACATGGGTAGCTTGCCAGGCTCTGCTGTGTAGGTGGTATACTCTCAGTAGAAGGCTCACATCTCGAGCATTTACTGATGAAACTCAAAGGAAAAGATCAGGTTTTCTCTTGGGTGGAGCTCTGAGGAGCCGTGGAGTCTGGATGTTGAAAATGACTGACCTCATGGTGGCGGAGTTGCTCTGGCTTCCTGCTAGGCTCACTGGGTTGATGGATCACAACTAGAACCTGCCTAGGATTGTATACAGTGTATAAATGTGAAAGATATGGGAAGGACCTGATCCTAACATCTAGTACTATCTAAGACTGCCGGGCAGTAGCAGAGCGGCCGCGCCATGAGAGCTGTGGGTCTGGCATGCCTCTCTTCCGGGGTAGCTGGCGTGGAGGTGGAGGAAAGGGCAGAGGAGCCCAAATCCCTGCTCCAAGTCCAGCCAACGTGGCCCCCTCCCTGGCAAGTGTGAGCGAACCCTTGGAGCAGAGTTGGACTCTGCCAGGGGCTGGCTGAGCCCCTTGCCAGCCACCAGAGGTCAGCTCCATGTGTTGCTTCCATGTGGGGCTGAGCGGGCGCAGCTGTGGGTCTGGAGTGGATGGGTCTGGATCTCTTCTGGGGTTGCCAATGGAGCTGTGGGTCTGGCATGTCTCTCTTCCGGGGTAGCTGGCATGGAGGTGGAGGAAAGGGCAGAGGAGCCCAAATCCCCACTCCATGTCTGACCAGCATGGCCCCTCCCCACACATGGGAGTGAACCCTTGGAGCAAAGTTGGACTCAGCCAGGAGGCTAATCAGCAATATAAAGTCAATTATTTTGTATCTGTTAAAGGGGCAGGATTTGGGTAGGTTGGTAGGTGGGTAACAAGACATTGGTGGAGGGAAGGTCATGTGATTGGTACTGGGATATTTAATATCTGAAATGGCTTATTATGAACAGCTCTGTAAATCATGGTGTTTACATAAAGCTTCAAATGAGGAAAAAAAAAACAAAATGAAACAAACCATTTTGTTTTGTAAGAAATATTTCTTACCTGAGGATGTTGTTACTTATGAGGGCAGGTGGTGATGGTGTATTTTCGGTGATGGATTTTCACCTTCCCATGTTGCCTGCTCTGGAACTCTTCCTTGAATTTCCCAGATCCCATTGATTTATGTCTGTTATAGCATGTTTTAGATTGTATTTTTTTGTTTGTTTCTTTCACCTCTAAACTGAAAACTCAGTAGGGATTTCTAGGTAATTTCTTCAGTGATTTTTTAATTTTTGTGCAACAATTAATCGTAAGTTTTATTTTTGCTCTTTTGAAGTTACTTATTCTTGAGACTGGAAAAATAGTATAATGGGTAGAACATTTGCCTTCCATATCTCTGACCTGAGTTTGTTCCATAATCAGTTGCCCCATATGATCCCTGGGCCCAACCAGGCATGATCCTTGAACGCAGAGCCAGGACTAAGGCCTGAGTACCACTGGGTGTGTGTATGGGGTGACCCAGAACCAAGAGAAAAAATTAAATTACCTTTTATTATTAAGAGCAGAGCGAAGCTTAATGCTTATTGATGAAGAGGCAAGCATCTGCTGAGGGCTGATCTTTGAAGGGAGAAGCTCGGCTGCATAATAGGTCAGGGTTGAGCAAGAGGAGTTTATGGGACTCAGTCATGTGAAGACAGGGCCAGAAACTAGAAGGGAGAGAGTAATGCTTTTCACAACATGAAGAAAAGGATTTAACTTCCGGTTGCCAGGCTGATGGCATTTTAGTGTCAGTGAAGGTCTCTATGTACAAGGAAGCACCTGAAGGAAATATACGATTATACTCTTCCACCCCAGTTCTTCCAATTTGCCAACCAGATGAGGCTGAGTATCTGCTCCCCCTTATAACATACAGGTACAAACAGGATCACCCCTGAATCTCCTGGACCTCTGACTCTGCTCCCAGCCCACACCACTCATATGTTCTAACAGGTATTAGAAAGTCCTTGGTCTTACAGAGATCTGAAATCTCAGAGGGTAAAGGCTTGAGAGAACATGTTGTATTCACATATCCGTCACCTCACCCTTAACCCACCACTCCTCTGAGCTAGTCACTGTCAAATATCAGCTCCTTCTCTAGAAGGGTATTAGGAAATTTTTTGCCATTAGCTTTGGGACTCTTTATAGGCTCTTTTAGCTTTGGATCACCTGGTGTGACCTTATCTGAGAATAGGGTGTAAAGTGAATATTGAAAGAAATGAGTCCTGAAGTCTAGATATGGGATGGGGGTAGGAGTTCCTGGCATCCCGAGAGGAGCAGCCACTAGGAGTCTGAAGAGGTAAAAACAAGACCTAGGGGAAACTAGGGACATTGAGGAGCATGATTTTGGAAAGACAACTGGAAAGGAGTGGGAAGTCCTCTCCTATGCCGGATGATTCCTGGGCTGATCTTGGCCTGAAAAAGAATAGAATGAGCCAGACACCCTGCCTGCTCTGCCTGACCCAGCAGCCTCGCCCAGGCTGCAATGGGTCTGGGAGCAGGGAGAAAATTTGAGGCGATAATGGCCTTTGTCTGTACAGAGAGCAAGAGTCAAGCTCATAAAGAGGGAGCTGTGCTAGAGAAAACAGAAAAGCAAACAGAGACCTCATCCAAGAGTCCAGGCCAAGAAAATGAGCATAGGGACATGAAATAGGAGCTTGGCTATGAGTGGCAAAACATGTGAAGGCCTGAGTGAGGAAACATAAAATGGGGAAGACCAGTTCCCTGATCTCAATGCTGGTCTTTAAGGAACATCCATGTTTAGGTTTTTTTGCCTCCTTAAACAGGCAGCCCTTAAAACATGGCTTCTCAATTTTGATAACTGCCAAATGTTGGGCCAGATAATTCTTTCTTGTGAGGGCTATTATGTGTGTTGCAGTGTGTTTAGCAACACCTATGGCCTCTACTTGTTAGGCGTTAGTACCATCCTTTCCCCACTGTGACACAAATTTTTGCCCTGGTTTTTTTTTTTGTTTGTTTTTTTATTATTTGTATTTTTAGGTCACAGGTGGCAGTGCTCAGGGCTAACTCCAGGCTCTGCACCTCAGAGGTCACTCCTGGTGGACTCAAAGGGATTGTATGGGGAGCTGAGTTGAGTCCACATTAGCCATGTGCAAAGAAAATATACTACTCACTCTACTATTGCTCCAGCACCTATTATTTCTATTCTTTTTACTTTTTTTCCAGCTTCTGTTTTAAAACTTCTCTAGATATGTCTAGGACATACAAAAACTCTCTTCTGTTGGAGGACTGCTGGTCTAATTGTTCTGAAGATTTCTTTTCTTTCTTTCTTTTTCTTTCTTTTTTTCTTTCTTTCTTTCTTTCTTTCTTTCTTTCTTTCTTTCTTTCTTTCTTTCTTTCTTTCTTTTTCTTTCTTTCTTTCTTTCTTTCTTTCTTTCTTTCTTTCTTCCTTTCTTCCTTCCTTCCTTCCTTCCTTCCTTCCTTCCTTCCTTCCTTCCTTCCTTCCTTCCTTCCTTCCTTCCTTCCCTTCCTTCCCTTCCTTCCTTCCTTCCCTTCCTTCCTTCCTTCCTTCCTTCCTTCCTTCCTTCCTTCCTTCCTTCCTTCCTTCCTTCCTTCCTTCCTTCCTTCCTTCCTTCTTTCCTTCCTTCCCTTCCCTTCCTTCCTTCCTTCTTTCCTTTTTTCTTTCTTTTTCTCTCTCCCTCTCTCCCTCCCTCCCTCCCTTCCTTCCTTCCTCTTTCTTTCTTTCTTTCTTTCTTTCTTTCTTTCTTTCTTTCTTTCTTTCTTTCTTTCTTTCTTTCTTTCTTTCTTTCTTTCTTTCTTTCTTTCTTTCTTTCTTTCTTTCTTTCTTTCTTTCTTTTTCTTTCTTTCTTTCTTTCTTTCTTTTTCTTTCTTTCTTTTTCTCTTTCTTTCTTTCTTTCTTTCTTCCCTTCCTTCCTTCCTACCTTCCTTCCTTGCTTTCATAATTAATTAAAAGTGATAACAAAAAAGGCCATATAGAATTATAACTGAGACAATTTTTGAGCAAATACTACATTAACTGTTTTTTTTTCTTTACTTCACTTTTTAATTTTATTTGTTTTATTTTGTTTGCTTTGGGGTCACACCCAGTGTTCCTCAGTGATTATTCCTGGCTTTGCACTCAAGAATTCTTTTTTGGCGGTGCTCATGTACCCTACAAGATGCCAGGAATTGAACATGGGTCAGCTGTTATGCAAGGCAAATACTCTACTTGTGGTACTACCTCTCCGGTCCCTACTTCACTTTTTTAAATGAGAGAGAATTAAATAATGCATTTCCATGTAATGAATACCTGGCAACTTTAAAAACAGTGAAAAGGGATTCCTTTGTTTTTTTTGTTTTTGGTGGGGGTGAGGGTTGTTGCACTCAGTGATGTGCAGGTCTTACTCCTGGCTCTATGCTCAGAAATCATGCCTGGCAGTGTTCAGGGATTCATCTGTGATGGGGACTGAACCAATGTTGGCAGTACTCAAGTCAAGAGCCTTCATCCCTGTACTCCATTAACAGTTTTATTTATTTATCTCATTAGAGCACAATTAGTGCATTTGCCAAAAACTGTTAATGGAGCCAGTAGAGAGTGTTTAATTGGAATACTGGGTTTGGAGTAAAAGGTGTAGTCTGGTCTCTGTTCACATCGTGGTATATGGCAGTTCAACCTCTCTAAGTCTTAAATTAAATTATGTGTTCCTGTGTACTACACCTATAGCACTTCATTTATGAATCTGGAGGCAGAGAACAATGCCTAGGAAGCTTTCTACGGGATACTTGGTCTCAGTCAAGGGCAACACTACATGAACTGCACCCAGTATACATGGGGCTGATTTATAACAAGAAAACCGTTGAGACACAGAGTGTAAGAGAAAACAGTAAAACACAGGCAGGAACTCTTAGAGGGGATCAATGCACTGAATCCTATGTGACTAACTGCATATGTGTTTGTTAGAAACAGGAACAGAAGAAGAAAATGCCTTTAGCAAGTGACTGAAGCCAGAAACAATGAGAAAAACAAAACTTCACAAGAGGCAAAGATGGAACTGCCTGCATAGGAAACGCTCTAAAACTCAAAGATTGAAAAAAAAAAGGCAGGTGAGGGCTAGCATATGGCAAATAGACTCTGAGCAGCTGGGCTATATGCAGATTCGCTTAGGAGGGACTGATTTTTCAGCCAACTGGCTCCACTTAAGCTCTTTGCTAGAGACCTGCCACCCTTTTTTTGATTCCAGGGCAAAGGTCAGAGTCTGTAATCAAAAGACAAAAAAGTATAGGCAGATATAGAGAAAAAAATGGGACAGTTTAAAGAACAAAATTCTGCTCAAATGCCCGTAGACCTGGCACTTGGTGAAACAGATATGACTAAGGTTGGCCCTTAGGCTGTCTGGCTGAGAATCCTTCCCTCAGTGCCTGCTCCTGCCTGCCCTCACCATCCCGGCATTCACCACCTCCGAGTCAGACAGCGATGTGTTCAGATATCGATGGTCTATCCCCTGTTCTGTTCCTGGGTCATTTACTTCCTGATTCCTAATCCTCACTACGGTTCTGCGGTGGTGGGATCGCATTGTCACATCATCAGGAGCCTACAGGATACAGTAAGCAAGTTGGCAAACTTTTCCAACTTCTTGTTTGGTTTTTTGCTTGGATCACAATATGGCAGTGCTTGGGGTTGAATCTGGGTCAGCAGTGTGCAAGGTAATTACCCACGGTATTACTTCCCCCTACCTCTTTTCTATACAGATAAAGAACCTGCTGTTTAGAGAGGTTCAGAAACACAAAGGCACTGATTTTATGACTATTCATGAGCCTACCTGATATTTGACATTTTCAAAAATGCTTGACCTCCAGGGGAGCAAAGTGCACCAGGTAAAGACCTCCATTTTTTATTTCAGAGTGTACTTTCAACTTGCACAAGGATTATTGAGAAGTTTACATTTGTTTCATACTTGGGGACAGGACCAAGCCTGAAGCCTCGTCGGAGATCACTTGGTTCAAGAGGCTGAACGCGGCAAGATCAAGTAATGTGCCCAAGCCGATCTCTGGGCTCCAGAGCCTTAGGAGATGAACTAACCACAGTAGCTCTTTTCAAAAGAAACATACCAGTCACAACTAATTTAGGTTTTTCTTAGAACCATATTAGTTTGAAATGGAAAAAAGCAGGTAAAAGGTATTTTGTCATATATGTAAGTTCAAGAGACCCAAAATATTCTTTCACAATGTAATCAGTTTAAAAATTAGTAAGGATATTAATTTAAGAATTAAAAAATAAATAAAACCATTAAAATTTAAAAAAAAAAAAAAAGGATGCTTTTGACTTCACTTTAATTAATTACAGTAAACAAAGATTTAAGATCTCCTAGTGGTTCCAGCCCTATTTCAGGTGCTCCAGAGCCCCCATAAGGCTGGTGACATGGTGGTGAGAGCTGTGTGATGGAGAAGCATTTGACTGGAGGTGGTCCTTGCGTGCCTCCATGTCCCATTTCATTAAGGCTTTGTGAGTTTTCAGCAGTGCAGCTCAGGGTTCAGACTGCTGGCACAGTAAGCAGCGCAGGGTCTCGAGGACAGGACAGGAATTGCCTTTCACAAACTAGCTTCAGGACATGTGTCATAGCCCTGGGTTCCTTTTTTGTCCATAAACAAAGCTGGAATGGAACATAGCTGTGCTTATATTACATATGGCCTGTGGTTACTTTTGCTCCACAAAGGCAGAGTTGTAGAGCAACTCTGAAAAGTTGTCTTGAAAAAGCCTAAAATATTTTCTATCTAGTTCTTAACAGGAAATGTTTGTTTACTCTTGCTGTCAAATATTAAAATTTGAATGGTCTGCTGTGGAATCCATTATTTTTTTAAAGTATTTTATTATACCACCGTGAGATATACAATTGCAAAGATATACAATTACAAAGTTCACATTTGGGTTTTTGGTCATACAGTGTTCGGCACCCATCCCTCCACCAGTGCCCATCTCCCACCACCAACGTCCCGGTTCCCTCCTCCCTCCCCCAGCCTGCCTCTATGGCAGGTTTTTCTTTGTTGGAACCTATGATGATGATTATGATGATTAATTATTATTGTTGTTATTGTTATGATTATTGTTAAGTGAGCCACATCTGAGTACCACATCTGTGGTACTCCTGGCTCTGTTCTCAGGGATTACTTCAGACTATAGTGAGGGAAATTTGGGATTAAACTTGGGTGGTCAATGTGCAAGGCAAGTGCCCTACCTGCTGTACTAGCTCTCCTGCCCACTTTGGTTTTTTTTTTAATTTAATTTTTTCTGATGATTTCTGTTTTAGAAACCCTAAAAAATATTTTTATTTAAACAAGACGGTAAAGTACATTCGGTTAGTCAGGAGAAATGAACTTAGAATATAATCTTTCCCCCTACCTCATTTTACTGAAACAAACATGAAGTAGTTTTTAAAAACATAAACCATACTACATAAAACATGAAATAGGGAACAATATTTTATAGATTCTGTAAAGTGGTTAGAAGATGGAAGGGAGATAGTTGGGAGTAAAAATGCTGAGTACTTTTTTAGGAATGGGATACCCATGATGAGCATAATAATTCATCTTGAAAACATGACAATGAATTAGGAATAGAAGCATGTGGAGCCCAGGGATCAAAAAGTTAGAGTAATTAAAGGCTGAATTGTTAGATTCAGATTGATTTATTTTGAAGTAGTGTAAATAGATTGGTCAGACCTCAGGTTCTTCCCTGATGAAACAAGGTTATGTTCATCTGCATCAATTTAATTTTTAAAAATGTTTTCATCATCATCATTGCGGACTTCTTATTGGTCTTCAATGTTAGCGTGTGCACACGGTGCTGTCTTCAGCCTTCATCATGTAAGAGGGAAGGCATGACGGGAGGGGACCAAGTAAGCAGAAGTGTGGGCCCAAGAGAGGTAGGAAACCATATGCTTATTTTCACTGTGAACCAATAGGGCTAGTAAAAGATGATGGAAGGAAATTCAGAGATTTCTGTATGTTATTTAAGGTTGAACGATGAGCAACAAAAAATGAAGGCCAAAATAATATAATCATTGATACAAAGCTGTTGGTAAATGAGTTAGAACACCATCATTCAGAACATAGAACTGAAAGAATACCCAAATAGGTACATTGAGAAATAGCAACAAAAGTATAACCTTGAAGCTTACAGGATCATGGAGATAGTATAGGGGGTTAGGGCGAATACCTTGCATATACCCAGCCTGGGTTCAACTTCAGGCACCACATGACTCTTCAAACATCACCAAAGATGGCCCTGGCAGCTCCCAAGTAATGCTGGGGTGGCCCAGGTGGTCCCTGGAAGCACAAGGTCTCAACAGCACTGCAAATGACCTGCCTGTTTGGCTGATCCCCTGACCCTCAAGTTTTTGTTTATCTATTTATTTATTTATTTTAATTTTTTTATTTTTTAACATTTTATTATACCACCGTGAGATATACATTCCAACGTTGTTCATGCAGTTGGGGTTCAGGTCACACAGTGTTCCCAGCATCCGCCCTCCACCAGTCCCCTCAATCCCACCACCCATGTCCCCAATTCCCTCCCCCTCCCACATCCTGCCTAAATGGCAGGTTCTTTATCTCCTCTCTCTCTCCCTCTCTCTCTCCTCCTTCTCTCCCACACATTGTGGGTTGCACTCATACACTTAGAAGCCATCATTTGTATTTTTTGTCTGTATTTAATGCTCAGTTCTATGTTGGCATCAGACCTTTAGACATTTATTTACACATGTTCACCTTCTCTATCCAACCAAACCTCCTGACTCCCCGCTTGTAGTAATTTCCACCTTTGGTAAGATCACCTGGTATATTTATGTCATGCAAATAAGTACAGTCATTCTATGTCTCTCTCTTTCCTTCTGACTAATTTCACTCAACATGATTCTCTCCATGTCCATCCATTTATAGGAAAATTTCATAACTTCATTTTTCCTGACAGCTGCATAAGTATTCCATTGTGTAGATGTACCACAGTTTCTTTATCCAGTCATCAGTTCAGGCATACTAGTTGTTTCCAGGTTCTAGCTTATTGTGAATAATGCTGCTATGAAATAAAAGTGCAGATTGTGTCTCTGCTGTATCAGACACTCAAGTTTTAAATGATAAAGTAACTCTGAATCTGCCTTCTCAATCTTGAAAATCACATCAAAGCAACAGCACCAACAACAACAACAACAACAAAATAAGGAGTTGGAAACTTAATCTTTCAGTAAAAGGACAGAATTTTATCCTTGCACCATGATCTGTGAGAAATACGGTGGAGCGCCAACAGAGCACTAAGAAAATCAAAAGAGGTGCATGAGTTTGGAGTATCTCAGAGGAAGTGGGCTACGCGGTCTGCAAGGTGGTTGGGCGACCTTAAGAAATAGATGCAGTTTTCTTTCTGGGAGCAATGGGCCGCATGAGCAGAGTGACAGCAGGTACTATTGAGCTTGATTTGACATCAGGGATGGCAGAAGTGTATCATAGAGGTGCTGCCTTACTGAGAAGTGGAAGAGAGAGTGGAGATGAAATTACTCAGACAGCTCCTCCAATCTCTACTTACCAGTAAAAATAAAGCCTAAAGTTATTCAAGACTTTATTTATTACAGGTATATTAGTTTCTTTTGGACTGTAGTGACACTCACTGACTTAACACAAATGGTTGTTGTATCACAGTTCTTAAGACCGGAAGTTCACAGGCAAGATGTCTGTGAAATCATATTCCTCTGAAGAGTGGAGGAAGAATATTTTCTTACATCTTCAGCTTCTGGAGTTCTCAGAATTCCTTGGCTTGTCCTAACTTCGATCTCTGCTCCACCCTTGCATGACTTTCTTCTCTGTGTTTGCATCTGTTGTATTCAAAGCTCTCCTTTTTTATCAGTTGTTGAATTTGGGATTCAGGATGATCACTATTAAAATTCTAATTCATTCAGGTCTGCAAAAATCTCTATTTCTAATTAAGGTTTCATAGTTCCAGGGGTTAGGTTGGGCATAGATTTCTGGGGACATAATTCAACTTACTGAGAGAGTAGCAGTTTTATGAATGACCCTAAATTCTTTGATAACCCTTCCCTTGAGAAGAATCTATGGTTTCTCCTAATGAACCCCAGTGACTGAACCATTAAACAACTACTCATTTCTCCCTCTCTAACTCTGATAAAATTTTATTTCCTTCCTGTGTTTATGCCTGTTCTAGATACATCTTGTAAGTGTAGTCCTATACCATAATTTCCCTTTGTGTCTAATTTCACACTAAATTATCTAAACCTATTATATGTTCTTGAAACATCGTAGAATCATCATTGCTTTTTTAGGTCAAGAAATACACCATATGAAATGTTTTGAGTCTAAAAAACCCAGAGAACTAACTCAGCAAGGATAGTGCTACGTTCTTTTGTTCTAGGGCTACCCACATCTTGAGAGCACATGCGTGCTCTGGTCTCCTCACTCTGGAAAGATCATATTCTCCTTGGACATGTCTTGTTCTTTTTCTCCTAATGTCCCCTAAATAAAGATGTTTTTATCTGAAAAAAGAAAAGAAAGAAATACCCTGTTCGGGACACCTAAAAGCCTCTGTATCTGCCTGGATTGCCTCCTGCAGATCACTTTCTAGATAGGGGGTAGTTTAAATATGGCAGTTTATCTGACCATGTATTCTATACTAGCTGGTATAAATATTCTCTCATGCTACAGCAATCATCATAGGACTAGCTAGATCTTACCAGCATATTTGCCTGGCCACGTTGGATCTCTAAGTAATTAGACCAGAGAGAAATGCTGTTTGCCTCCAAGCAAGCAAGCATGGCTCCCTGGTAACTCAAAGACAAATAAAATACCAAACTACCATGAAGTAGATGAAACTCTTGTGAAGGCTTGGAGAAATATTTTGTTGGCATTAGTATAGTCTTTGGTACAGAGACATGCCATCTCAGAAACCCCTTCTCTACCCTATAAAGGCTTTTCCAGGCAGATCTTGGCTCAAAACATTAGCATATAAAAGAGCCTAGGTGGAGGTGCTGGGAGAAATTACCTAAGACATTTGGCCCTACCTGCTTCCCATAATAGTGGGAGGACTGAGTTGCAGGGGTATAAAACCAGGCTGCTTCCTCTCGCTCTCTCTCTTTTTGGCTCTCTTTGTCGGTTCCCACTCTTCTTAGAGTCTTGTCTTTGTCTCCTCTTTACAGGGTCTTAACACGTGGTGGCCGCCATCTTGACCACACGGGTCTAGGGTTCTAACAGAATCCTAAGCACAGGGCTTTTCCTATTGCTAATTTGTATGCCTGAACCTGTGATAAGTAAAGCCTTTTAAAGCTGCATCAGTTTCCTGAGTCTTCATCTACTCCCGCTGGCTTTAGAGGCAGAGGGAACTCACTTCCGGCACTGTCGGGGACCCAGTGGCGTTCCCTGGCAATACCCCATCTATGTGGCACATTTTGTTTTTATATGTTGATGGACATGGGTTATTTCTAACGGTTGTGACTGATGTTACTATGAGCATTAACATACAGCTTTTGTTTGAATCTGTTTGAATTCACTTCTTTTTGGACATATGCTCATGAGTGGAATTGCTAAGGCAATATGCTAATTCTATGTACAGTTTCTTTTTTTGAACCAAAACTGTTTTTTGGGGTGGCTGTATCATTCTACATATATGCCAGCAATTCCCAAAGGTTTCAATTTCTTCACATCCTCACAAAATTAGATATTTTCTGTTTTCTTTTTTAAATTACAGCCATCCAAATAGGTATGGAGAAATTTCTCATAATGATTTTGAATCACTGAATGACTAGTGATGTGGAACATCTTTTCTTGTGCTCTTGGCTATTTGTATATCTTCTTAGCTACTTGTATGTATTCTTTGGGGAAATGTCTAAGTCCTTTGCCCAAGTGAAAAAATTCGGTTGTTTTCTTTTTGTGGCTGAGTTGTAGGATTTCTTCATATTGTCTGGATTTACTTTCTTATCATTTAGATTTTTATGAGAATTATGACTTGCATAGATTTTTTCTTATTCTGTGGGTTGCCTTTTCACTCTGTGGATCATGTTGTTTGATGCACAAAGGCAGTATATGATGAAGCCCAGTTTATCTGTTTTCCCTATTTGTTGCCTGTGAGTGTTGGTTTTGATCTTAAGAGTGATTATTTGTTGACATTAGGGTGGGTTTTGGTGAACATTTAGATCTTTGATCGTGACTAGATGAGAAAAACTGTTTATGGAGTTCTTCACTGACCCACAACATACACATTTTCTCCAGATAGCAGGAGAGTTTGGAGCAAGAGTCCAGATGTCATTTTCATCTCATCAAAAAATAGTTCTCTGGGACCATTATTTTTTCAGTGGCTCTGAAATGGCCTCTAAGTGGCTGCCCAGTTTGGGGCAAAAGTATTCCAGCCTGTCCTAAAATCCTTTTGATATTTTGCCAATCCTGTCCTTCTTACCTTTTCAGAGATATCAGCACATGCAGAGGATAAATAAATTTAAAATATTAGCAAATGAAAGATGAAGTCCCCCGATCACTTGATCACTTGAATCCCGTTATTCATCGATTTGCTCGAGCAGGCGCCAGTGTGTGATAAAAAATAAATTAAAAATGGTTTTATTATTAAATTTAATCTTTGAAATACCTTATTTTTTCGACAAAAGAATAGTATCTAAGTTGTCTAAACCGTATTTTCAATGGAATTATCTCAACATTCCACTACTAAAAGATACATAATATCACCCAGTTGCACTTGACTTTTCTTCTTTAGTTTTCTTCATTTCTATAGGGATGAGTAAACTTGAACTATATGGTATGGGAGTCATCTGCTTGTGTGTGATGTGTATTTGCATATAGGCATTAGATTTAACACATTTAGGCATTCGAGGCAGTTAGGATAGAGAGAAGAGAACACTGTGACAATAAGTAGCTGGAAATAATCATTCTAAACAAGAACTGAATGCTGAAAGGAGACAAAGGATAAACATGTAAATATGTAGATAAATATGTAAATATATCACATGTGTAAATATATGCATATATGTGTATATATACATATACATAATAACCTGTCAGTACCTGTATTGCAAATAATAATGGCCAAAAGGAGAGATAGAGACAGAGAGGGAGACAGAGAGAGAAGTAGATGTAGAAGAGGAGGAAGAGGGAAGAGGGAAGAATAAGAAGGAAGAGGAGGGAGAAGGAGGAGGGGAAGAATAGAAAAGAGAAGAAAAGGAGGAAGAGAAGGAGGAGATGGAGAAGGAGGAAAAGGAGGAGGAGGAGGGAGGGGAGGAAGAAGAAGTAAAAGAAGTAAAGGAGGAGGGGAAGAGAAGAAGAAAGAAGATGACAAGGAAGAAGAGGAAGGAGAAGGAGAAGGAAAAGTATCTGCCATAGAGAGAGGCTGGATGTGGGGGGACAGCAGGAGGGAAACTAGGGACATTGGTGGTGGAAATGGATACTGGTGAAGGGACGGTGTTGGGACATTTGTGACTGAAACTCAATCATGAACTACTGTGTAACTGTGAAAAAATACCAGATAATTCAACTTAAAAATAAATAAATAAGTGCATTTCGAACTTGTGATTTTGTAGGTGATTTTTCCAAGTACCCCACAAACATACCTACCCAAAACTTCACATAGTTTCTTTCCATGTCTGGGAAGCCAATGGGTACTCACCAAGGAGATCCAGAAAACTTTCGGAAAATTGGGGTCTGTTCCAAATACTCTTTCAGAGTAGATTTAGTTTCTAGAAACTTCTAATATGGTAACAATCAATAGAAAAGTTTATAGACGTATTTGACATGATCCTCATGATTTTACTACACTTATATTCCCAACCGGTGTTAGCAACATGGAAGAAGTGGTCTGGGAGAGCAGAACTGAAAATATTTAAATAAGTCAGCAGTGTTGCCAACTCAACACCAGGGCATCTTGACCGCACATTTGGAACTACAAGAAACAAGTCAGAAACCTCTGAACTCTGGGAATGATTACATCTGGCATGAAAAGAGAGGAGGGTGGGGTCCTTCAAGCAGCCACAGCTGATCCTCAGGGTGTGTTTCCAGCCTCTTGGCAGGAGAATACATGGAACCAAGGGTACTGTGTGGACATTTATCAACTAGGAAAGGCAAGGCAAGGCAAGGGTCACAAGAAAGGATAACAGAGAGAGAATGGGCAAAGCAGTCACACATGGCCAAGGATAGCTTTACACAGGTGGAGTCTACCGAAGGACACTATTATGTCACCCACTAAAAATGAACCGGCACAGCAATAAATGGAGTGAGGAAATTCAGGAGCTGTTCACTAGAGCAGTAAGTTTTCCAGCTTCAAACTAGTTTGGAACTATCGAAAGGCTCTTGGGAGGAAGAGCCTCACTTTCTGAGGGAGCCTGGGGTTTCATGAGTCTGGGGTGGGACTGAGATTCTAACTTTCGAACATACTCCCAGGTGGCATGAAGTTAACAGACCCCATCCCAACTTGGAACATTAAGGCCATTTGTTAAAAGAAGGTAGAAAAAGAAAGGTCAGAAGTCCTAATACCTTCCTGTAGGTCATATCATGGGCGGGTCCTTTGGATTCTTTAACAACTAAGTCTCCTGAGAAGGGCCTATGATGGAATTATCTGCTTTTGAATCTATGTGACAAAGAGTAGGGCTGGGTGTTGGAAGGGTTCAGTCTTCCAGTTTTCTGAAGGGGAGACGTCAAGTTCAAGGTCAGGGAGCTCTTTGGGGCAGAGATAGTGTTTTCCAAGGAAAGAGCTTGCACAGGAAATCCAGTGGGTAACTGTGCAGTTACAAGATACTCTAGGAATGCCTAGAAAGGTTTTCTCTCTGTCGTTTAGGTGTGCTTTAGAAGAAGCACAGATGTGCTACTGAGGAGAGAACCAGAATTGAGTTTCTAGTCCCAGCAAACCAGGATGGGACTGTAGTGTCCACCTGATTCTCTCCTCTCCCCGGCCTCAATTCCGGGGGAACAAGAAGAGGGCCACTCAAAAATAGCTGAAAGGCAGACCTTTTCCATTTTGTTTCTTCTAAAACATACTTTAGCAGTGATTTTTTTTACTATGAATTTGCATGTTCATAGCCTTGGTCTAGATTTATGTTTGTGTTTTTCCTTATTGCTTTGTAAGACCTCTTTCTATATGTTAATACAATTAGCCTTGCCCTGTATGTGTGTTGAATGTTGCTTAGAAGTGCTAGCCTTAAAAAAAATGATGGCTGCTGCTCTTGGGCCTTCAGCTCTGTGAGTCATTAGTGTCCCATGGGTTGCTCATATCCTGTGAATACTTTTGTTGCATGACAAGCACCCCAACTGAGTGGTGGATTGAGAGCAAGTAGGAAGGTTAAGTGGGTATGGCCAACAGGTGGCTAATTAAAGTTTTCATAAATATTTAGTACCTCATGGAAACTAGATGTATCATATGTCCCATGAATATTTAGTGCCTACTTGGTCCTCTAGTCATTCCAATCTGCTCAGCATGCATCTGCTATGGTTTTGCTTGATTTTTTCATATGATACCTAATGCTATTCTTAGTTTCACGGTCTTCCTTTAGTTGCTTCTCTAATTATCATAGAATGAAATATTCTTTAAAAAAAATTCACAGTATTCATTACTTGCCCTGAAGCAGTTTGCAGAACACTTGAACTCAATAGAAGCGAGCATATTAAACACAACAGAAATGCTCCTTTCTTCAGGTGAAGTTTCTCTCCAGTCTCGACTAGGTCTCTAATCTGGAGCCCTGGAGATTTGGGCAGGAAAATAAGCAACTTTCAGTCTCATCATGGTCCTTTGAGCCCACATGTCAATGTGAGGATCCAGGAGGGTTTACATGATCAGATAGCAAGGTCAAGGTTCTAAAGAAGATAGTTCATTGCAAGTCTTATTGTAAATTACGGTTCATGACTTGCACCCAGTAGTGAATAGTGCCAGATTCTTCCTGCACATACTGGCACTCTTGAATTGAGAGGGGTGGATGGTGGGTATTTCCTATTCAATTATGTATGAATCCTCTTCTAAGTGAAACTCTAATTGAGATAAAAATTGGAAACACAAATAAGTAAGTTCCATCTTCCAGTCATTGACACATCCTATAATTAATGGACAAAAGTAAAGACTTAAAAACTTATAATTTTTATATTATAGTAATATATTACATTATTATAGTACTATATATTGCAATTATATTACAATTATAATATTACAATATAATAATAATAAAATAGTGATTGGAGTACACTGTATTATCCCCTATTTTATATAGAAATGGGCTGGAGTAAATGGCATTAAAACCCATTTTTTATTTTTAATATTTTTATTTTCATAAGAGACTTTTTTATTATACCACCATGAGATATGCAATTAAAAGATGTTCATTTTGGATTTCAGTCATACAGTGTTCCAGCATCCATCCCTCCACCATTGTCCTATTCCCACCACCAATATCCCTGGCCTGCCT